>JNHV02000535.1:0-14554 GCA_001691785.3 Amanita brunnescens Koide BX004
TCTAGAACATTCTATGTCTAGATGACTCTAGGCGAGTCTAGACCTTGGTTCTAGATGTAGTGACATTATAACGATTATGCAAGTGCTCTATTATGCTATTGTGATGTGTCACAGCATAATTTCAACATGGACTCATTCTGAGGCCCAAACAACTTATCTCTGTGACCAGTTCGGTGCCTACCACGAGGCGCACCAGAACAGCGAAATAGATGACTTCTGTTCTCAGCTATATGAAGGCTGGGCAGAACATTGGCCTGAATGAGAGGTTGTCTTTCCATCATGGAAGGAAGGTGACCCAGCTTTCACGAAGGAACAGTTGGCCACACTTGGTAAAGCTATTGCCATATGAAAAAAGGTGAGTTTTTTTGGCTCGAATTCCTATGAATGCCTCGAAATTGAAACCTCCTTTTCTAGCAACTTTATGATTATGTCTGTTGGCACAGTTCAGCTAACCCAGTTCGCACTAAAAGCCCCCACTCTTTACTGGCTCGCTACGTTAAAGCAGCCAGGACCACAGCAAGGAAGCAAAAAACCCGTAGGCGAACAATACTTGAAGTTTATAACGATGTTTGTTACAACTCAAAGCTCCGAAGCCTTGTTCAGGCAGAGCTGGGGAAGGATCCAACTTATTTGTCGCTAATGAAAAAGTGCCGTTCAGCACATGCCATGACTGTATATCAAAAGATACGAACTGAATCTTGGGATAACGAGACTGAGGATGTCAAGGCCGAGGTCCAGAGAATTTACGATCAAGAACATCAAGACCAAAATTCTTTAGATGAAGAAGAGGAAGAGAATGATGAAGAAGATATGGACAAGAAAGCTTTAATAGAGTGTCAACAAGAGTAAGTCAATCTGTTGATCTTTCATTCATTCTAACATTTATTTATAGTTGTGTGGACATAATCAGCCAAGTAATCGCGTCCTTTCTTCAGGATGCAAGTGAGGCAATAGGCTGGGTGTTTTACGTTATTGGAGGTGGAATGAATAAGGAAGGTCAAATCAAGATGGTGGCGTAAGTGACATCATCACTACATAATATATTCCTCAACACAGCCTAACATGGATTTTAGATCTTCTGTAGGCAAGACGGCCAGCGGAAGTTCCTTTCAAAGCTTGCACAAGGACTGGCAAGAACGTATTGCTAAGCCCTGGTTGGATTTTTTACACCTCCATCACTGTAAGTCGTGTAGCTGGACAAGATAATAACAAAGCTCATTAAGGTCATAGCTATTGAAGAACGTAACCACCACACAATGATATGGGCCCAAGGAACCAAAACTGTCTCAACCAGTGTCCTTTGGATGGTGATGCCACTGCCGTCCTGCCACCTACTGCCATTGTGGGTCCCACGGTTACAAACCCACCCCTGACTGTTGCACTGCTGCAGCAATGAGGCCGACAACCACTGAGACTGTTGCACCACAACAAATGGATCAGATGGCCATCATGAATCTGACAACCAATCCAATGGCTGTATCACAGCTGACTGCCGCGATTTTAAATCCGCCAACTGCCACTAGCTCACCACCACAAATGGCTGTCTTAAATCAGGTGTCACCTGCAGGCATGGTTGCACAGAGTAACGCAGCAGCAGAGCTTGCTGTTGTGAATCCTGTTGTCAGCTCACCGCCATTGATGAGCTCCGTGGGTGGACAATCTCTAAGCTTTGCTCATAACTCTGCCAATGTTTCCAAGTCACCAGACTTTCTGAATCCCTCTTTTCCCATTAGTCTCACTAAAGCCCAAGTTGGCCAAGTCATACCCGAACTATCACATATGTATACTTGGGAAAACTTCAATGTGCCAGTTCTACCACAGCCCGACTCTCTTTATTCTACTTCACAACAGTGGGACTATCCGGCCACTCCAGCAGCGGATGTTTATCAAAACAATCTGGCTAACTTTAGTTATCCACCAATGTTTCCGGATATCGATCATTCAGGCTCTCTTCCATTGACCAATGAGCAGCCCTCCCATACTTTGGGTCAGGTCTCTGACACTCCCCTTGCCGTTCCCACCCTCACGTCCCCTTTTGCAACAGCTGGACTAGCTAACGGTGCTGCAACGCAATCAGTGCAAAGTCATGCAGCTGGACCAGCTAACAGCGCTGTAATACAATTGGTACAAAGTCCTGCAGCAAATTTGATTGCAACGGCTAATGGTGCTGCAACCCAATCAGTGCAAAGTCATGCAGCAAATTTGATGGACATGTCGAATGGGCCTACCCTGAATTTGGTGCTAAATACGGCCACAAACAATAGCCCTGCTGCAGTAGAAGGTAGCCATATGGAGAATGGTAATGATGGAAACAAGACAAAGAAGTGTAAGTCTCACAAAGAAGAAAGTGCTCAACTTATATTACCTGATGGATCCTGCCACAGCCATAAGCCTCGTCACATGGATGAGAATTTTATTCCAAGTACCATGGAGTGGAAGGGGAGAGCGATGAAGTGAAGACCAGGCGATAGTCTTCTGTTGGAATGGTATTCCCACTAACGCTGGTTACCCTGCTGCCCATTCAACACCATGTCTCATATGAACTAGTGCATACATAAACCATGCCCATCTATGCTTCCGCTATCTCCGTATGCACTAAACATTAATACAAGGGCCAATTGTGACCCCTTCTCCTTGCTAGTATAAACCTCACTCATACATACATGATACCCAGCGAGAAACGCCTCTGGGGCGATCTGTTTTGATYGGGGGAGCAGGGGAAAGTGGGGGAAATCGGGAGAGATGGCCGCGTGGTCAGAAGTATCTGAATTTTTCTGGCGTTGTCGGGCTCGTAGTAGACGTCGCCGACGCTCGTTGTATTCGCTCGTGAAAAATGTACAATCTGCAATTATCTGAACGCTCCTGCATTAATCTGAGTATTCCGGTACCCCTCTGTGCTGTCCAGCTCGTCGTCGCCCACCACCGCTCGCTCGCTCTCCCTCTGCTCCCCTCTCATTCCTCCGGTTTCCTTCTGCTCCCCTCTGCTCCTGTCCCCCCTCCTCGTTCTCCTCCTCCTCCTCCTCATTATCCTGCTAGTTCTTCTTCTTCATCTCCCTGTAAATTATTTAGAAGGGACGTTAACTAAATGAAATATAACTTACTTCCGTTTCTCTTTGCTTCTGTCCTTCCACTCCTATGAACGCGGTATGTGGGAGGATGATGTGATAGAGGCTCAAACAACGCACCTTCTTTTCCTCTTCGCTGAGTGCTTTCCATGCGTTAGTGAGCTCCGTCTTAGTCCGTGTGTGCCCCGGTTGAGTTATCCACCACGCGGCATAGAGGTCCCTGTGATGGCCGTGTCAAAACTGTGTTGGCAGGAAATGATGGAGTAGCAGTGTAAACGTACACTGCCGCTGTCGCATTCGGATCTATAATGATCTCGGCTGACTTTCTTCCTCTTTGGGCGCCGGTCTTTCTGCCCTGTCCCTCGGTGCTCGGTCCTGGGGCTGCTGCGTTACTGGGCGCTGCGGTATTACTAGCAGATACTGGCTGTTACGAAGTATTAGAAGACTTGAGGACAGTCGGTTTTGAACTTACCATATCAGCTGGTGCAGGTAGAGCTGGTGCGTTGGGCATGAATGGAACTGTTATTCGACGAGGCCGGCCAAATTGAGCGTCGAAGTCCGCCCCATTAGCCGGTGGTCCAGAAAGTGGACGAGGTCGCACTACCTCGTTATCGATGCGCTTTGGCTCTGTCGTCGACTCGGAGCTGGAGGCTATTCCCGCGGGAATAATGTTGCCTCCGAGTGGTGCTTCTCTGTCGGGCTCGGAGTTGACACTGGCAAGTGTGGGAACCGCTTTGGCTGGGTCAGGCCTTGGTGAGACGGAAGTCATGTTTGATGTAGGACTAGACGTGCCAGCCGGTTCGACTCCTGCAGTCAAGGGTGACAGAGGATTGGGACCACTAGTTGATGGCACATTGCAAAATTCATTCGTGGACTCGGATGATGTAAGACGAATACTGGACACGGGTGAATCTGAAGTCGTGGTACTATTAGAGCTGGAAGAGAAAGTTTGCGAGAGTTACCGAGATGAGAAGTCAATGTCCCATTCATAGGTACATCGTTCACGCCATTGAGCTGGTTGCTAGAGGAAAAACCAGTATCCGGCAAACCATAGTCATCATTGAGATGATTCGGAGCGTTGGCAGGCAGTGTGTTAGACGAAAGTTGTTGCGAGTCAGGGTCATTGAGAAGAGAAGTTGATGGTCCAGATAGTATTGCGTCGTTGCCAGTCAGTTGATTGCTAGGTAACGTGATAAGAGAACTTGTAGAAGGAAATATTTGTGATTCATAGCTGCCATTGAGAAGAGATGTCGACGATGCTTTGGACATCGGAGCGTTTGTGGCCATAGCCCTAGTATAAGAATCCGGGTAGGATGTTAGCGCACATAGAGTACTAGTATCATAAACAAAACATACAGCGGATTGGGAAGCAGTTGAGTAGCTGGCTCTGGCTTGATCCTCTTCCTTGAGCCTTTTGACGACTCTGCTTCACGCTTTATCGGTATAGAGTCGACGGTATTCTCTGCATCGCTACTTCGGGGTCTTCGCCAACCTGGGTACCAATCCGTTACGAGCGACTCCGCCTTCCAACTTGGACTGCAGAGCTTGAGTTCAGGGAATCGTCGAGTGATATCATGATAGCATCTGTCCATCAGTTCAGGCTCAGCTCCAGTCTTCCAGGTTGCAGGTATAATTTCGGGCATGATTTGTTTAAGCTCAGTGAATGCGCGGTGGAGGAAGGAGCGCATCTCATTCAAGCGCTCCTTCTTCACCAGTACGCCATTTCTGTCCTCGAGGAAGCGGAGGTGTACTCCAATACTGTCACGATTTGGGGGCTCTGACTTCTTAGTTTCTTTTCGGGCCTTTTCAGAGTCCGTCCAGTCTTTGTGGTGCCAGTAAGTGACGCGCGTATGATCCTCCCTCTCGAGGGGTTCGTCYGGAGCTGTATCAAATGCGAGTGGGAAAACGGCTCTCAACGCCTGCTCTCGTCGCTCGCTTCGTGATAGGATACCTGGAACACTCGAGGTTTTGCCGGGATTGTTTGTGATGGTGTTCATGAGGTCCCTGGATGGAGAGGAAGTGTGTTAGTGCGCATATACCCGGAATTGACAACATTGATACTTCTGGATCTCTTGTAGAGCTTCTATCCGTGCCTCAAGCTTTATGTTTTGCTTCTTGCATTCTCTGTATCACAGTCAGATGTTATTTTCTTCGCAATAAAAATACGATACTTACGAAAGTTCTTCTCTTTCTGTGTATATGCGTATGTAATTTGCGTTTCCACTGTTCATAAGCATTTCATGAGTCGCATTGTGCAATATGGAATTAATATTTTGATTGTTTTGATGTCCCTGGATGAAGGTAAGGTAGTCATGTTATACAGATTAAGTAGCGTCCCACCTGGAACTCAATGCGCGTGTGCGTGTTGGAATTATATGCCACCTGATTTCTATTGTAATTGGTATTATTGCCTGATTGATATGAGTCCCCATAGTTCATAATCTGCATGTCAGGGAGGTTGGGCATGCCATTCGACATCCCCCGTGGGCCAGGAATCCTATGTGGTCCACTTTGGTTCCCATTCGCATACTGTCTATTAGCTTGCCCATCTGAAGCTATTTCAATATCTTGGTAGTAGTCCATGAGAACCTGCGAGGGAGCGATCGAAAGGAGCGGAAGGAGTGGAAGGAGAGTGATAATCTAATTTTGGAAAGAGCAGGCGCGTCATTATGCAGGCACCAAAAATAGACTTGTCGCGTCTTTGGCCATTYGACATTCTATATGATAAACTGGTAGCATCGCTTCATGCTGCACTCAAATTGATACATTCACTTCAAAGAAAGCATACAATGTCACGGAATACAAGCATAGCACGGGGTGTAATAACAGCTGCAGGATCTCTGTACCTGTTTGCCTTCGTCCAGGTCCTCGTCACTGAACTCCTCGCGCTAGTATCATATCAGTAACCAATCAGATGTCTCAAGATCCCTGAACGTACTTTGATAGCTGCATGACCTTCATGTTCAGCGATTTCATCTGATATGCTCACTATGCGCTCCTGAGCTGATAATAAACGCCGCCCTGCTGCTTTGATGAATTCAAGGAATTGCATGGTTTTTTGAGTGCCACATGCAGCATGAGAACGGTGGCCAAGGCAGGTGAGCAAGAGAATAGAGTATTGTGAATAAAGTGATAGCGAATTTGCTAAAGCCTCGAATTGCTCGGCGCTGATTCCAGCGCCATTGTACATGGTATGAATTTGCTCGATAAGGCCGTTGAGAGACCCGTGGTAGCGGGAAAACCCATCGCAAATGGTTTTGACTTCTGCTGGGTTAGGAGAGAATCCCGGATATTGAACTTGGATGTTTCCATCGCAGTTTGTATTCTGCCCCATTCGTTAGAAGTGAAAAATGAAAAATTGAGGAAAAGATCGTACAACATTTCCTTTTTCCTCGAGCAAATTCTTCTTTTCAATTATTTGATGATATGGTGGTTGGAAAAGTTCGTTCCGTTGGTCCAGCAATGGTGATCGATATGGATTGATTTCAAATGGTTCATCTGACTCAGTAACAGAAGACTTGTCGACACTGAGATGCATGGAAAGCGCTGGGGAACCATGAGCCTGAGCATCGCGTCCCCATAAGTAAAAGTTTTTCAAGGGATCTGGCCATTGCGAGTCTAACTGTGCATCTAACTCTGAGTCGTTTTCTAWGGTTTGGGTAATGGAATCAGCAGATGCGACGTCATCTGCACAAGTATGAGATAACTTGACAGTAACGTCAAGCAGCAACTCGGTGATGTGTTGAATTTCTTGGTCGTGGGCTTGAAGATCCTTCGACCGTATACGAAGGGTGTTAACAAGTCGAGAAATGAGAGTTGTGAGTTCAACGATAGGGGGATTGTGCGACATGATTATGGTGCGGTCGAGAAAAGATGGTAGAGGYGGGAGCCCACTGGGAAGAGAAGCGCAGAATCAGTGGGTCACGTCAGTGCAAACTTGGTGACACACGCACGTAATACTAATTCATTGCTCTGTCTGGGTTTCTTCCCCGTCTTGTTGTAATGGGCTGGTCATTGACGTAAAATCCAGGAATGGCTTTTCRCCTATGAAGAAGCACTGGGAATAATGTGAACGAATAGCAGGGATCACCTTCTCTTGCTCAGTAAGTATAAATGGGATTGCCGCAACAACGGTGCAGATTGACTTGACATCAACTACTTCTAGCAGCTCTTTTCCTTGGTATTGAACGACACGGAGAGTTTCAAACGAATCCTTCAACAGGTTCTCAATCGGGTGAGAGTAAACTGATATCATCGCCAAGTTATGTTGCTGGGCTGAGTCACCATGACCTATCTCCRCCTGGAAAAAATATTGGACCTCGCCGAAATAGGTTAAGCCATTGAGCTGGTACTGAAATCATTTTAGACTGCGAGCACGATCATGTGAATTCAAAGTACTACTTACCTTGACATTCCGTGAATTGCGTGTAAGTCCATTCTTGATCTCATTCCAAGTGCTTCTCACGATTTGCCCATTCGGTAAGCATAATCGCGCCCAACGTTGCAATGCAAAGGTCCCATCTGTAATTGTCGGCATCCCAGGCTTGTCATATATCACAAAGAAGTTGTTCAAGGCAGCTATCTCCTTCTCATCACTGATGGTGTGATAATGCTTATCGCGGGCTCTTAACAGCACGTAACCGTCACCAATTGGTTTGGATCTTTGTGGTAGCGGTGGCTCGGGTTCTAGGTCAGGAATGATGGACTTGAGGGCGATGATCTGAGCACGTAACAGCCCCCGCTGAGATAAATTCATAAATGGATTGGAATGCTGATGGACTTCTCGTCCCAGATTTCCAATCAAATTTTCTAGAACCCATTGTGCGAGCAAGTTGAGTGGGCCACATCGAACGGTTTCCCGCGCAGCATGAAGAACTGCGTGGATGCATGGACGAACAAGATGTAAGCGACYAACCTGGCGCTGATAATAAAAGACTTCGAATTCGATTTCCCATTCAGTTAGCAATTGGTGAGCTCTTTTCAGATCTTTGTCTGTGATGACTCGCTGATGAAGAAGCCTGATGCCAGATACGAGTTTACAGTAGTGCATCCAAAGTTTATGTGGCAGGACTGTTCGGAAAAGTGCAGGGCCGAGAACCCAGAAGTAGTTCAACCATTCGATCGCTTTATAACCAGAATTGATCTTCTTTGACGGATCGCGAGGGAGACGGTCAAATGAATCAGGGAAGTACGGATGCGTTGAAACAACTTGATTGCCATGTGCCTGCCACACCTCGCTGTTGTCCAGGACAACAAAGTCTGGTTTTCCTCCGCTCTCGAACTCAAGTTTGATTTCTGATGTATTTCTCCAGATCGAAACAATATGCTGAGGTATATTGAGGCTGATGAGGTGCATCAAGTCGAGAGTGAAGCAGCGGGGGACGGGAACCATCAGATCTGGCTGGAATCCGAGACAGATGCTCGGCCGAGCAATTCCCGTCAAGAGCCTGTTAGCAGCGTAGTGAGTTTTGTTGGCTGATGCGAGAACCTTCCTGAGATCCGTTTGGTAGATGGTGGAGTCTGGTGTGCCCAAGGCATGTACGTCAATATCTGGGTGATCACACTTTTTGATGGTGTAATTTTGTGGTTTTAGTGCCGCAGGATAATACGTCGGCTTATTTGGCTTGTGTCGACCAGGCATACCGCAACTCTGTCGGCAGCCGCTACTGCCGTGATGCCCAACAGATCCGCTGAGAATTGGCAGAGCAAGCGTGTCGGCAGTACCAAAGGCAAAAAAAGGCCGAGATATGATGTAGCACTCTTGACTTCCATCATATACTCGGAGGCCTTCCCTTTGAAGTGCTGCGACATGTCGGAGCGAAGGTAATAAAAATGACTCCATATTATCCGGCTTGTTCGGACCAGGTACGAAACAAGCGGGAAGGACGAATTGTTTCTTGTAACGTAGTTCTGGATCTAAATTGAGAATAACCCAGATTACAAACCAGCAATCTGATTCCTTATCACGATACAACTGAGCACCATCCACGGAAAGCATGATCATAACATCGTCAGGTCCGATTTTGCCTTTACAGTGTGCGTCAAGGTATTCACTGCCATGTAAAACATCTTCGTATGTCGGTATCTGGCCACTACGCTTGAGCTCTTCAAGTATTTCATCCGTTTTACGATTTCTATATCTCATTCGATTACCACCATCGGGTGTACGCCAAAGCGCCTGGATCTGCGGCCCCAGTGGGATCGTATAAAACTGTTGCCGTGGTACTTTGTTTGAGTTTTCCTTGTACCGTTCAGTCGCACACTTGGGWCATTTATCCAGATCTTTAAAGGGACCGGTGTAAGCGACGCAGCTATTGATGCACATATCGGTTGGTATCTGTGCAACACCTGTTGCTCGTTCGATTTTCGTCTTTACAACATGATATGAGTCGAGAACGATGGGCGTAGGACGGTGTCGACTGAGGACATGCTTGACAGAGTTATACATCTGCTGGGAGCCAGAAAGGAGGGCATTGAAAATGCCCATCGACATCTCAGTTTTCGGATCAAGTGCTGCCGGCTCCCTCGGTGGATTCCTCAAGCGTGCAAGCATTTTATTTGGAAGATCGTCCTCAAGGCGTGCAGTCCGAATGTTTTCAATCATGTCGTTAGCAAGAATAAGCATTGGAATAGTTGGTTGAGGTGATGGATTGTGTCCTGCATTTTCATTCGGATTTTCGTCATCATTTTCTGTGAATCCCTCGGTATTTTCGTCATCAAGGGAGTCCTCTTCGTTCCAAGGTTCGTACACAATTTGATGTGAATTGGATGGCTCTGACAATCCTCGGGGTGGCATATCGTCATCATTCAAGTCCTCGTCGAGATCATTTGAGCCTTCAGAATCTTCATTAGCTGGCGGATCAAAAGGGGGGTCATCAAGAGGACTGGGCGGCGGTTGGAAGAGGTGGGGATCGTCGAGGGCATTAGGATCACGTTGGAAGAGCACAGGATCGTCTAAAGGACTAAGATCACGTTGGAAGAGCATGGGATCGTCGAGGGGATCGTCAAATGGACTAGGTGAGTGTTGCAGGTCATTCTCCTGCTGCATCATACGTTCGTTTGTCATAGTATTGTTTTCCTATTGGCTTTGTTAGATTGATCAACATAATATATTGAGTGTAGAACACACCTTTCTTGCTCGCTTTGTCCTACGCATCTCATTTGAGCCAGACGAAGATGGTGCACCTGGGGGTCCAAATTTTTCAAAGAATGCCGCATGCCGTGCTTGGGCTTCAGTCTTGCGGTACTTTGCATGGTTTCTGTATGTCCTTGGGGGGAGAAGCCTCCCTCCGTCCGAGTTCCGTGCGCATCGTTGACAGTCACAAAATTTGGGTCGCTCTAGTTTACGGGCAGGGGGCTCCATATGCTCTGTGGGCTGGATTTTGCAACGGACTTGGTTGAATTTGGACGCGACGCAGAAAAAAGTGATATTGACGACGCTACGAATTACATGCGGGCATTATTTACGGAGGGAAGTGGAGGAAAGCAGAGGGGAACCGATGCTCGGACAGCGGATCCGAGCGTGACAGGTATAATCCGAGCGTGACAGGCCGACCCCGGCTGACGCAGATTTCCCTCGGGGCGTTTTTCACTGGGCATGATACCTTGGGCCTCAGTCATTTGCTCCAGCACACATCTGAGGTTCACCATTCCCATTCTTACCCCACTATCACGTAATAATACTACTGTACATTCCTGCAGGTACATAATATAGTGTTGGGCAGCTGACTATAAATGACAAACTTGGTACAGCATGTACCTGTCAATTTACTGGCATCATTGTTGGACCAAATAGGACACTAAGGATTACGGAGGTAAGTTCGCGTAGATTAAAATTAAACAAACCGTACCTCACTGATGAAAAATCTCTTGAGTGCCTTGGGATTCGCTCGGAGGACTTCAAGCTTGCTGTTGCTGTTGGATGTGTTCAACTCTTCATCTGAGTTCTTGTTGCCGTTAGAACCAGACAAATCATTTGGATCTTTCCCAGCTGCTCACACTGACAAATCAGCCTTAGTTTCAGCTGATTTAGCTAGGAGAATTGTCAGCGGCATCTGGTCAATGGATTAGCACTACTGACCTATTCCCTTGCCCTTGCCCTGTCCAATGCTGCCAGTCGAATGGGCCTTAGGGTTGTTCTTTAGCAGGCCAGGTTTCTTTGGCATGGGAGGTACCAGAAGCATGATCAAGACATTTTCTTGGTCCATTTCTGGGTTGTCATCTAGTAATGGGCCATGTAAATGAGTGATTGAAGGTGAGAGTATGCGATAACTCACCAGCTGTCAGAGTCTCAACTTGTTTCCCTAGAAATTGCTGTTAAACATTCACACAAACATGTGACCTAGCAGTAGGACTGATGAAGCCGTTTCGCCTTCTTCTTTGCCAGCTGTACAGGCGACGCAGGCCTCCTGCAGCTGGCCACTTGACCTGCTGCCTCCAACCAAACTAACACAGGTAAGTACAATACACCACAAGGCTTCTGTTTTGTACTCACTTGCTTTGTTCAAAGCATTCTGTTTGGCTCATTGTGGACCTGTTGGCATGGATCGGTATGCATTGTCAGCCAATGGACCTGTCACTCACCTGTGACTGCTGGCATCTCAGCAGGCACTTGTGGTATATTTATTACATGGGAGTCTGCCTGCTAGATAATCCATGGCACAATCGCACCCAATTGTAAACGATCAGTGTAAGTCATGATACTACAACAAGCCCAGTAATTTACTGACCTAGTTTCTTTGTAGCAGTACTTTCCACATCGCCTTCATCAGCACCATGATTTTCTGGTGCAGTCGACTTGGGCTTAGCTTGCTTACCCATATTTGTGATTTATCGATGATATGAATGCATGTGAAGCAATTTCTGGTGTGCAGGCTGTTATTAACGGAGGGGAATGCAGTATCTGCCATGATCTTCAGGCTTATATACCCTCTTGACGTCAACAAGATGCCACCTTCAACAATGCTTATTTTCCAAAACTATGTCAAATTGGCTATAATCTCGGTGCTTCTTTCCAACAACATCCCTGGTGCACTAACTGACCTCTCATGACACCAGCCACCAAAGTAAGTACTGAGCTGAATTGTCATATTACGATAACTGATGCGGCCAGCCAGGTCATCTGCCAACACCTCCATTTCATATCAGTCCAATTGAGGATTAGCACCACACTAAACTCCTGAAATGGGTCCAACACGAGCAACAGCCTTCTCAGCCATTGCCAGGGACACTGCATGCATCACGTACCTGAGCGGATTATGCCATGCTAGCAGAACATGCTAGGAACACTACCTGTGCACTAAAGGAAATGTATGCATTAGCCACAGGGTCTGCATGCAGTCCTTCAGTACCACGGGCATTCTGAGCAGTGCCCATTCCAATGGTCAAATGCATGGGCTGTGGACTCAGTTTCAGCATCTCAGGCTACACTCACCACATCCATATGATGTCCCATCGACCCTGTATTGCAGCATATGAAGCTGAAGCAAAATTAGTGGAGGCCAGGCTGCAGGCTGTCATGTCAGATGCTTGCAATGACACTGAGTCAGTTGACAAACTCAACAGGATGGATGATGAACATGAGATTGGCAGTAATGGTTCCATTCTTGACGACAACAATGACATTGATATTGTTGATATCATCAGTGAATTGCCTTGCCTTCCGGATGAGGACATACCTGAAGCTGCTCCCAAGGTTGATGCATATCCCGAGGTTGATGCGCAGGACTGGGACATAGAGGAATACCCACTAGCGAGCGCCGGTGCACCTTTTGCAGCTGCTCCAGCGAATAACGAATGCAATCAAATCAAGCCAGGCACTGATCAGATATATGCACCCTTTGGATCCAAAATGGACTGGGACTTCACTCAGTGGGCCAAATCTGAGACTGTCTCAACCAGCGCACTGACTCGGTTGCTCAGCATTGATGGTGTAAGTATATTGTCAGTGATACCTAAATTTTCACCTGATAGAAACATTCAGATAACGGAAGCCCTTGGACTGTCATACAAGAATCCACGGGAGCTCAATTCAATAATTGATTGCCAACTCCCTGGCTGCCCTTCTTTCAAAACCCATGACATTAGTGTTGGTGGAGAAGTAGTGACCTTACATGCCTGTGATATACTAGAATGTATCAAAGCTCTTTATGGTGATGCTGAATTCGCCCCCTGTCTTATATTCAAGCCAGAATGCCATTATCAACATGGCACAGGATGCACCCAATCCTGAATATATCATGATATGCACAAGTGTGATTGGTGGTGGGAGGTTCAGGTATGTGGCTACTCTAGCTCATTTTCTCAATGTAAACAAGCTTTACTAGACAGTTCTGGAGGCTTTGAAGCCAGGCGCAACAGTAGTGCCACTTATTGTATCAACCAATTGTACACAGGTGACTTTGTTTGGAAGTAAATCAGCATATCCAGTTTATCTCACCATTGGGAACATTCCCAAAGACATACATCGGAAACCCTCTCGCCACGCTCATATCCTACTTGCATATCTCCCTAACACAAAATTGAAGCATATTACAAACACAGCATCACATTGCCATACTCTCACTAACCTATTCCATGCCTGCATGGCCCAGATTCTTGAACCACTACATAACACTGGTATCAATGGCATCATCATGAAGGATGGTAATGGCATTCAGTGCCGTGTCCACCCTATACTAGCCATCTTCATTGGTGATTATCCAGAGCAAGTTTTAGTGATGGGGACAAAAACAGGTGAATGCCCGAAGTGCAATATCGTCCCTGAAAAACTAGGAAGCATTGATGCACCATACAGCTTGTGGAACCTGCAACAGACATGTGGAGTGCTCTGCCTGGTCGACATGGATGCAGCAACATTTCGGATGGCCTGCAAAACTGCACGCATCAAGCCTATATATCATCCATTTTGGGAGCAACTCCCATACGTTAATATTTATCAAGCAATGAGTCCTGACATTCTCCACCAGCTCCACCAAGGAGTCTTTAAGCACCTTCTCTCATGGATGACAAAAGCCTATGGTGCTGTGGAACTTGATGCTAGAAGTTGGCAACAGTTGCCAAACCACCACATTCGGATTTTTACCAATGGAATTACAGGGTTGTCCCGTGTAACAGGGAAGGAGCATGACCTGATGTGTTGCATGCTCCTTGGCCTCATTGTTGGCACTCGACTCCAAAATTATATGAATCCATCACACCTTGTGCGTGCTGTGCATGTGTTTCTTGACTTCCTATATTTAGCACAACTTCCTCGGCAATCGTCTCAGACTCTGCACCGGCTCAACAATGCTCTGGAAACCTTCCATGAGAACAAGACAATATTTGTCGATCTCAGCATTCACAAGAACTTCAAGATACCCAAAGTACACTCCTTGCAGCACTATGTCTCAAGTATGAAGCTATTTGCAACAACAGATAACTACAATACCCAGCACACAGAGTGTCTTCACTCTACCTTAACAAAGCCTGGATACTGCACGTCTAATGCT
>JNHV02000536.1:0-14533 GCA_001691785.3 Amanita brunnescens Koide BX004
CTCAAAGTGCACGATGCCGTTTTGCTGGTGCGTGACATCAGCGAAGGGTATTCAAGCCTAGTGCTTTTATATACAATGAGCTCAGCCCGCTCCCGCAACCTGGGCAACGTGCGTTGTCTACACCCTGCACMGGAACAATGTTGTAGGATGTGACGTAATTGTTCACATGGGTGTAGGTGCGGCAATCGTGACTTATGGAAAGTCAGGGGCTTCCGTTAAGGCGCATCGGATCATATCAGCAAGAAGGAATTACAATTTACATATCACGGAGATGATTTTGAGGTGTGTGATAGTCAGGCCTTCACATACGAAACTGAACACTCCAAATCCTTGGACTCATCCACCAAGTCCGCCCCATGATCCGTGTCCTTCAAGTCCATACTAACTGTACTGTCTCCGTCAAAAAGGCTATCGGATATGTCAACAAGATCTCAGTATCGGCATTTACTGGAAGGCTCACAAAGAAGTCTCCTCCAAGGTACGCTGGACACAAATTCAGGTGAGACCATTCCAATATAGACTCTGTAAATGAGTGACTCACATTTTTCGTCTCCACGATGTAGAAAAATACGAATACAACTTCAAACGTAAGCCAGAATACGTACACGAGCTGAAAAGTGTGTTAATGGTGACGACAGCCGTCAAAATATTTAGTTACTTGCATAATATTTCCAGCCAATCCTGAAAACGAGAATCAGAACGATCGAGCTATTCGCAGTTAACCCTGTTGCACGTACCTGTCTAAAGCAATTGGATTCACATATCTGCGGAGATATCAGTTTCTATGCAGATGGGCAGAGATTATGTTCACTGATTGAATATCAGGGACAATGTTATTGTGAAACCGAAAAGCATGAACCCTTTCGCACGTAGGGCAAATGGGAGGATTTCAATGGTATAACTATATACGAAACACTCAGCAGCAGGCGGTAGCGATGGAATACAATACGCACGAGACGATTAATGGAGTAAATGCGATCTGCGGTAGAGTAAGTCTCTGTCGTGCGGTRGCTTGTTAGTACGTACGTCATCTATAAATTTGGGAAACTAAGTCAAAAACAAAGAATATGTCACAACGCTACTTACAGCTTGCGTAATATAGGACTGGCGAATGTCGGATTTAATGTCCGTTGTAGGCAGCAATAGACTCACTTACATATCATTACGATAATGACTGGCCCTGTCCCGGGCAATTTGAACTGTGAGTAGAGGGAAAGGCAAATTGTTTGAATGGTCCAAAAGATGGTCATTCCTAAAGGATATTTAGATCAAGGCTTTGTGAGAATCAAAGACCTAACCGATAGCCGACGCAAGGAATAATGGGCGTCTCCCAACACGATCGCATAGCAACCCGGCAATGATGGCGACGATAAAGTTGAAGATATTCAAGAACCCGTTCTGTTCTTTGTGAAGTACTTCAGAAACTACCGCCATTGAAGAACGTACGATTAATAACTGGGTGTTCGGGTTCGTTACTATGTCGGTGAGCCCGAAGCCACGTTGCGAACACCGRTTCAGACGTACCTCCAATAAGGTTCAGGACCTTTCCGATATCTAAGTAGATTAGCAAAMGTTGTCCTTACTAATCTGCAGTAGAGCACGACGCACAGTAGGACCTGACATTCGCACTTTATGAATACGAAGGACAAAAAATGAGAAGTAAAGCTTACACCAGACCATTCCCAGACCATTGGGAGAAAACGGCAAGCGCGAGGATGATTCTCATCCTTCTGCGATTGCCTGGCGTTTTAAGTAAACTYATCCAGCCAACGGCTTCTCGATCCTCCTTTGCAATGGCAAATTTGATCTCCTCAAATTCATAACATACCAATGGATCCTGACTGGTGTCAAGATCTAAACCGCAATGCCATACGACACGGTGATATGTGGCTTACTCGTTTCCCTCAGCGTGGTAATATGCCAAGACCTTCAATGCTTCTGCCTCCCTGCAGTCATACCATTCAAAGCATCTCATGCATCAAAGATGTGTAGACCTTACCTGCCCTTACTAACCAACCAACGGGGAGATTCTGGGACGAACCAAATGAGTAGGACCTGTAGGACGGACGGGAGAGCTTGCAATGCTGAAGGGATTCTCCAAGCCCAGCTGCTCTGAATATGAAAGGTACCATAAGTCTTGGTTATCACAGTCAATTCGAGGGTCTTTGTTTACGCTATGGTCCCTACCGTCCATGCAGCACTGGTAGCTCTATCAGTMAATGAGGTGAAAACAGCGGGCCGAAAATTCGTACATAATGCTGCCTGAGTACCTGTGCACCATTATTCACGATGAAAGTGAGTGAGAGGGGATGATTGTTCTCATAAATACTTACCAGAGTGTGTTGTACGTGGACGTGAGCTGGGCACGCTGAGTTGGGTATGCAAGCTCCGTGACCAGAAGGGGTGCCCCCGACGCAGCGAAAGTTAGTCCAAATCCGATTACAAGGCTTCGTATAAAAGGGATGTTCGATATTGATTATTTTATGAGCTCCCGAGATACGCACCGAGCACCGATAAACATGCCGACCGAGCTCGACGCCGTTTGTAGCACAGTCGCTCCGCACATGATCGTGGCACCGAGAAACATGGCGGCGCGTCTACCGAATCCATCAGCGACGTAGGGCACGAACGGATAAGACAATAGTGCTCCGATACCCTGTGGAATCGTACGATTTTCCCAACGCGGCGCACGAAGGAAACACGCACCTGACTTGCATTCAGTAGACCAAGCTGATAGGTTGTACATATTAAGCATTTACGAGTGCAGTGTAGTTTTCATATGTAATACCTTGCCTCCTGATGGGTTATTAAAAGCAGATTTCCACTGATCTAGTGATTGTAAACCATCTACGTGCATACACTCGGCACCAGGAAATCTTCTTTGCGAATACCACTTACTCATCATGCTACCTATTGTCGGACGTTAGCGGAGCCCAATTGAGTGGAGATGTACGTACCGTCGTACCCATTCGTAGACGAGGTAATCAGTCTACATGGAAGAATTAAACTCGGGGGAGTTGAGCATGAAGTTGGAACAAACAGAAGAAGAATCCATAGATTCAGAATAACGAGTCCTAGATAAAATAGCCATTAAATGCTATCAAATGTTTGATTGCAAGGGAAGACGCACGGCCGTTTCTCCACCACGGCTTGGCGCTGTTTATGAGGTGCTTATATCCCGGGCCATTGGCAGCAATTGCAGGTCCACCGCCCATATTTCTAGGCTAGGAACTTGAAAAGGGAATATTGAACGAGCGTGGTTGGGGTTGGCATGGTATGGTTTTAAGTCACTGCCAAAACACCTTGGAGCAGAACAGTAGGGGCCGCCATCAACCGAGGTGTCCGCTAGTGCCGTGAGCCTGCTTCGAGATGAGCTAATGTCTGTGAACTAGATAAGATGTATTTATGTAAATTTGGAGTGCGCTACATGTGCTGCAAAGACTTGCCAGTATGTCGCACTTGGGCCGCTTGGCTGCTCTCACTAGCGCCACTATAATGACTAGTGGCGGCGCCTACATTAAGCTCGTAGTCATAGAAGTGAATGAGGTACAACTAGACCGTTACCTCTGTACGTTAGGGTATCTTCTCGAGTAGCCAGCACAACTAAACTTGCGAGGATATCGGAACTATCTTCGTTGTCATCTATGGGCAGTTCTATCWGCGTTTTTCAGAAGGTGAGATCCGTGATGTCGGAATGTCCCTAAATATCTCAGGGGAAAACACGGTGTTCCGGGACGTCGTTCTGAGCGAGATGCTACCCGTGCCTTAGTTGCTTGTCACTAAGGTCACTATTTACTATCAGCTAATCAACCGACCTCGGAATCAGCAAGGAGAAGGTACAATGTATTCACGGACTGGCGGCGAGAAGGCGGTACATGTCATGGAGATGATCTTGGAAGTGTGAGAAACTTATGCCTCCACATCCAAACCTGAATAYTTTACTCTTGGACTCATTTATCAAATCGGACCCATGATCCATGACCTTSAAGTGCGTACTGGCTGTACTGACGGAGACGGTATCTCCATCAAAAAGACTATCAAATATGTCAAGAAAATCTAGGTATCGGCATTTACTCGAACACTCACGCGGAAGTCTCCTCTAAGGTACGCTGAACACAAATTGAGGTTAGACCAGTCCAAAATGGACTCCGAAACAATGAATGACTCACATTTTTCGTCTCCACGAGGCAGAAAAATACGAATATAACTTTAAACGTAAGCCAGAATACGTACACGAGCGAAAAGTGGTGGGTGGTGACGGTAACCATCGAACGTTTAGTTACTCGTATAATATGTCCCGATCCTGAAGACGAGAATCATTGACCTATTCGCAGATTACCCTGTTGTTACAAGTACCTGTCTAACGCCATTGGTATATTTGCAGATGGGCAGAAATTTGTCGCGTACGTCAAACGCAACTTGTGCAAACACTTTACGCATGTAGAAATCGCGGATTCYGCTGATCTTGATGTTTTTGCGATTGACCTGTTRTATGAGTGATGGYGTTATAGGACAATRTCCATGAAGCYCGTAGCGACTRKGACCGATGCAATAGCCTTGAGACTGCTTGTCGACATGTCTTGCGAAAATACTGGATCAGATATGTCACGTCACGTGTCACGATGGTGACTTACTACTCGCATCCCCGTATCSGCCTGAGGGTCACTGCTCCGTGTCGAGTTCGGAAAATCTCTGCCTCAATGATTGTCAGCAAGAGGGAAGACGAGAAGAAAAGGAATTTCCATGCTCTTGGTCGACCACAGGGCGGTCTTAAGCCCGAGGCCCAAGCACGAGGAAAAGAGGTCCAGGAATCCCCGTGTCACGCACCTTGATTCCCATCCATCATCGTCATTATCCAGGGAGGTCCAAGTGGTGGCTTGATGGGCGATCGGGCGGGCGACGTAATGGGCAGCGCGGGCCCTGACCAGAAATTTGAAGCTCATGGCGCCACAGCTTCATAAAGTACGGTTCAATATACCCGTAGACAATGGCGAAGCTTGTACGCTGTCGGAGCTCATGCCATCGTTACAAATATGTTACACGAAGCTGTAACAGGGTCTGAATAAAACTATGTGCTTCCTTAGCATCCTTACTTTGAAGCAAACCGTGACGCACACTCGAAAACTTACAATGGAGCAYGCTCACGCTGAGCGCAATCGGCTCGTTCCATGTCGTTTCAGCCCAATGTTCTCACCGCTCTTTATTCACAATCTGCTTTTCCGATGTGTAATGTAGCAAAAAACCAAACTGACTAACACTTCCGCTACAGGGCAACAATTACACCTACCGTACATATCTCGTCCACGTCGTGGTCTTCACACAAGTCAATATCATTGTTGCTGTCCGGCCAACACACCTCAAAACGTTCATCAGCGAACGGGTGCCAGTGCGTGAGAACTACCAAAGTCCCAGTCGAGGATCACAAGTATGCGGCGGGGAGAAGAATGGCTGAGTGTTGTCGATTTATCTTGTGGGATCAACGTTAGAGGGAGAGCCAAACATACCGTTCCGCCCACGCAGCTCGTCGTGCCGTAACACGAAGGGGTACTCGCAGTTGTATGCGCTATAAAATCGTCTCTCTTGCTCTTCACGCGCTCCAATACATCCTCAGGTGTCACCAGTGAGCACTAACGACGCTCAAGTGGTCAATCTGGCATTTACAGGATGTTCATCTGGGATCTCCTGAGCGTTAGTTTCTTCCTCCTTTTGATGCATTGCAGATGTAGAACTGATTCTGGGATTACAGCCACGCCGCGATGGAGCGATGAAAGAGGAACAGGACGGTGCTTGCAGTCTACCGAAACAGGTTTGGGTGAGGGTTGGTCGGATGCTATGGCCGAATATGTTGCACAAGTGTACACTGCTCCATAGATACTGACACACACTCAGATGCAGCAAAATAGCGCAACAATCACGGACTTTGCAATTGGACAGGATGTGACCGGAAATAGTCAGGGGCGACACCACCTACCCGTAAGTATTCTTCGTTCATGATTAGACTAGATTGATGAACGTGTCTTCAATACATAAGAGTGTCAACCCCCTTCGATACTCAGATCTCCAAACGACGACAGAGCCTCACAGTACGCCTCGCCATGCGTTACAGTTGTCTTTCATCTATTGATCCTGTCCAGGCGTCGGTGAAATCTGGGCTAACATGCTGCACAACGTCCAGGCCGCCCTCGCGCAAGAACGTGGTTTCTCCATGCGAGCATTGACGAACCCAAATGGACCTGAAGGCAACGTCGTCGTGCGCCTATTCATCGATGCTCTAACTCTTCAGCCTTGCAATCCCACATGTATGTTTCTATTACTGGTCTGCAGGCATGCTTTTAATTATATGCTCAGTTATGGCTGCGCGAGATGCTTGGATTCAAGCGGACCAAACTTGGTTTCAGGGTATCCACCGATGCACACTATATAGCGCGTTCGTTAGTCTTGGCTTAGGTTCGAATGCAAAGGACGACTTTGTGGACAAGTCTGTGCCGCCGGACTGTTTCCGGTAGACGATTCTGCCTCATTGATGACATTTTATGACTCGAGATGTTTCTGGTTGTCAAGAGCTGATTGAGCACTGCTGTCGGTAATGCAATGTCATGATTATGATTCCTAACAGACAAACTTCTTGATGACAAGGTCATCATTATTATTAACCAGTCTGGAAGAAAAACAAATCTCCCGCCCCCTACAGTTAAAATTAAAACCTGTTTTTCCACATGGCTTCCAGAGACCCCAACACCGTAGTCACACGACGCGAACCATTCAAATTTAGCGTCAGTTTCTTTGGGCCGGCACCAATGGCATCAGTCGTCGAGTTGCGACGCGCCATCATTTCATAAACCAGTTTTAGGTCTCCGTCCTCGAAGAAGCTGACAATCGATAATACCCTTAGATGGCTAAGCGGCAACTCAATTAGCTGAACTGCCTGAGYGCCTAATTCCAATCCTCCAAGACATTCAATAACTTTGGAAATGCGGGATATGTACCTGGCCTGGATATATAGCTCTTGGACATCCGGCATGAGCGGAAATATGTCGTTGAGAACTGGTGATCTAACGGATAAGGCAGAGAATTTGGAGAGTTCGCATTTTGATCTGGCGAGGAAGGCATTGACTCTCCCAGCTACTTCGGAGTCGGCCAATGGTTCTTCGTTTTCGTCGTCCTCCGTTGCCCACTCCTCCTCGAACTTGATTCTTAGTTCCTTCAATGCAGGCGCCTCCAGGACGGTCAAGAGTAAAACACCGCAGACGGACAAATATTTCAAGCATGGAAGCCTGACGATTTTGATATCGGCTGGGCCGAAGTAGCTGGGACAGAAAGTTTCATCAACGGCAAACTTCTCTAGATTAACGGTCTGTCGAAGGGTAGATATGATTTCTTGCGTGCCGTCCGTGCAAGATATGTGAACATTTGTGAGTGACGCCCAGTTGAATCTCCAGGCTGCGGAAGAAAAAGAATTGAGCCAGATATGCGTTAAACGAGGTGCGTCTTCGAAAAGATCACCAATCTCACGACGCAAGACACTGTCAGGGTCATCGGGTAAACAACCGAACATCCGGAGCGTCAAAGTCTGTAACAATGATCGGACTTTTATGTCACGGAACAATGCAAGCTGCCATGGCCGCACTTCCATTGATACGCCCTTCCATTGTGCTGAATGATCCAGGAATTTCGAGAAAATGGTCTCAACATAGGGTTCTTTTTTCTTTATGAAGGATTCAATTTGAATCGCGAACAAGGTGAAGGAAAATGGTGCGCCACCGGTCATGTCGAGAAAGAACATTAAGATTTCCATGGTACGCGCGATGCGTAGTCGCTTTTTACTCTCTTGAGACCTTTCTATCTTGACTTCGCTCCAAAAGTACGGCCGCATTGACAAAAAAGTAGCTCTCCACTCGGAGCAAATTTGGCCAAGATACCACGGAAACTTGTGTGCCTCGTGAACCATCAAAGGTGAGGATAGGTGCGAGAAGATGTCGCATATGACTTCTGCGGGTATGCGGCGTGTCCCATACATGGTTATGTTGCAGTTTGATCTCGGCAAGCCTACAGGAAGTGTTTCAGAACAGTCTACGCACGACGTAGACTGATCCTGCTTACGACGGTTCAGGTTCGTTGTTGACGACGGTTCGACTTGTGTGAGAATTTGAAATTTCTCAGAAACCTCGCCTCCACGGTAATTTATATAAATTCCGCATTGCCGTTAACGGATAACGGCTAGCGGCCGTTGTTTGTGCTATCCCTGGCCGCAGCATACGATTTTTTAAAACTATGTTGCATCATCCAATTTCGTATTCCTCCTTAAAATGGACCTACAARTTGTCAGTGTAAGAACACACAATACAAGCGCCCACTCACGACATGCACGTTTCATGCACGTTTTTGTCTTCTTCTCAAACATAGCCTTGTATCCACCCTCGTACTCTTCTCGACGGTCCAGCAACTCTGGAGAACTCATCACACTAGAACAGTCAACGTTCTGCTATTGCTTCCTAGGTCGTTCCCAGCTTGAATATATGCATGATATTGGGTGTATTGTGTACCGAGCTGACTGCCGGCAGGGTAGGCATCTGGTTGAAAACCGTGCAATAGATCGCTTCTCAACAGGTATAGTTACTCGTACATACTAGCATGCCCTAATTGCGCATCACGGCATGCCTTCTCCGATGCCGCGAGGAAGAGCGTACCTGAGGATCTGATGGAAGGATGGGCTTTGCGGGCTTGCAATGGATTACTGTCCAGAGGTGGAAAAGCCGAGGACGTTGCGACAGGCACGATGACGAGGCTTCCTATTCATTCAGACGAATTGACCTGCAATAAAGCTAATTYAGTTGAGAGTGAAATGGCGCCTCGAGTGCTCACCACCACCTTTGTATTTAACCAATACTCCGACCGCGGGGGGCTTGTGGCTTATGTAATCGTATTATATATACCACTGCACTCTACAAGGCATCGCAAGCAGTATTTTTTTTTCTCGTTCTCGCCCTCTTGTGCTCTAGTTCCAGCATCATCATCCTTACGAATGACATTTGCAAAAATGTTCGACTTGGCTACATCAGATGTTGGTAGGAGTAACCGCATCTATTCCGAAGATGAAATGCAGGTCATTCAGAGCGTCATGCAAGACGCAGAGCAGCTACTCGAAGAGCGTCGTAGGCTCTATGAACTCGTTGCCCGATGCAAAGTAGCTCTTGCTCCTCATAGAAAACTGCCAGTGGACGTCCTTCGTTGCATTTTCGCAATGCTTGTGGAGGAAGAAGATCAAGGAATCTACATYCCATTTAAGCAATCCAGTGAAGATCTCATCATTCCGGCCGCAGTGGTCCTGACACACGTATGCTCTCTATGGCGCCACATCGCGCTATCTTCACCAGAATTATGGAACAATATTTCACTGGAAATGGATAAGCATGATCGTAGCGTCCCCTTTGCGCTAGAATTGCTTTCACGCGCATGCGACCTTCCAATAAATCTCGAATTGAGATTGCCTATTTATCGTCATGGCTCGGGCGATAGTCACATCGATTTCGTTCATGCGGTCTATCAGCTTACTTCAAACCGCAGTGTTCAGAAGCTTCGCTTGCACACCGATGGGGACTTTTCCCCAGTGGTTTCTCCAGAGAATATGTTTATCGTCGGTACATTCAACGGTGTGCGGGACTTGCATTTGCAATTTGATGACTTCTCTTGTTGGATATTCGACCAATGCACTTTTCCAAACCTCGAAGCTCTCATTTTCCGCACGCCAAACATAGGTGGAAGCATACATCTACCTKGCGTGCCATGGAGCCAATTGCGACGACTCGATTTGAGCACTTATATCCAGGACGTGCCAGGCATTTTGCGTCTCCTATCCCAGTGCACATTGATCGAAGAATGCAAATTGCTCGTAATCATCTTTGGTCTTGCCATGGACCCCAAGATCYCACTACCCAATTTGCGTGCCCTCGAGTTCAAATTTTTGGTAGAAGTTTCGGAGGACTTTGTTATCTTGGATGCATTCTTTAGCCATCTGTCCTTACCAACCTTGCGGTCTCTCACGGTAATCGAAGAGGATGACATTATTTCAAGTTCACGAGTCATGTCTCCACTGGCCAGAAATTTGAAGCTCATGGCTCCACAACTTCACGATCTACGCTTCAATATGCCCATAGAAGAGGGTGAAGTCCACACCCTATCGGAACACATGCCATCATTACACATAGCTACAATATATTCTGAATAGAATGCTGTTGATGTTCACATTTTCGTCTGGAATATCTCCAATTTTCTTTTCCTATCCTGTGTGAATAGCTTACAATGATCTTGTTGTAACTCATTTTCGGTCTTGGGGTATATTGCAATTAGTAATGTATATCGGAGTTGTAAGCTCAGTGCCAATGCTGCATTACTCGATTCGCGTTTCCTTGTCCGAATCTCTGTTATTCACGCAATCTGAATCATCCTAGGTGCCATCGCAGATGTCGTCTTAGAGAGTGCGACTGTCAGAAGACCGTCTCCACCGATGCTTTGACTTCGCTGTCTTGTTTCGTAGTCACTTGCCGTATCGTCTCTCACATATTGCATTATCATGCTCCGAAATCTTGTTCAACTCTGCGCCCATAAGCGCCAAGCGTCCGTTATGCATATCAATGTCAACATTCTCCATTATATGCCTTGCTGTAACTGTGTTGTTCGCGGTGCAGATCCATTCTGTGAAAATCATAAATCGCCTTGTCCTGCTTTGAATGAAACTTCTTACCTTGGCTTTATAGCGCCAACAGCATTGTTTGCTTGGTCACCGTAATGGCACCGTAATGGCACCGTGGCCTGGATATGTTATTAAATCGCGAGGTCGCACCCTCGTTTCGGTAGAAATGATCAAAGTCGACGATTAGGGTCATGGAAAACGTAGGTGGACAAGTTCTGTCAACGGTTAAGAAGCTTGGTGATCACTATTTTTTCTTTGGACAGGTTCTCTGCATTTATACCTTTCCAACAGTGGTGTGCCACTCACACAGTGGATTACACGTCGTTCGGGCCTGACGTTTGCCACATAAGCCTCCGAGTCATAGAACACCTCGAGTTTTCCTTGAAACTTCACGAGACTTTCCATATTGACGATAAGATGCTGTAAGAGTGCGAGTCTCCTGCTGCCCTGAAAAGTGGTGCGCCGGCAATTTCGCCAGAACAGAGAGTAACAGCTTMGCAAGAATCAAATGAATTATATCAAGTTCTGCAACAAGGAAAGACTAATGCCAGTGGCTACATCAACTATCGTCATGCATGTACACACCGGGGCTTCCTTCCGATTGCAGGCATGAATCATTCGAAAGTGACATTTTTCTCGAGGCGGTCAAGTGTGGCTTGGCTCCAAATAGTACCGTCGAAATCCATCATGCCCAGTTCAGTATTATTCTTGATATAAACACTGTAAAATAATTCTTGTAGTGCCTTGATCCAAGTTACGAGAAGTGGCTTGAAACAATCCGATACAAAGGGCGTTAGCCGTGAAGGATCCCACAGAAAACTTATCTTGGGTTCTGCGGCCTTCACTAGGTTTGGGTGATTCCATTCTTGGAAGTCGAGCAGGGGAGATAAGCACTGGTTCTTCTGAAGGTCGAAGTGAATAGCAGCCCATACGAGGATATAAAAAAATGATTCCAGGTCATGACAATATTTGTGAGGCGAACTAGCTTTTAGTAGATGGATTGACATGAAAGGTACCGTGCCGGTACGGTGTCTCGCATTGGAAGCAATGACTGCGTCCTGGTCGTCGATCAGCGAAGCTAGATCCCAGTCTGATAGAATGCCGATATGCCCASTGGGCTTCTTGTCGCACATGAGATTATTGATACTAAGATCGCGATGGAGCACACGTCCTGTCCGGTAGGCAGCATAATGACCTAAACACACTGTCAGTCAATACCGTACAAGAGTCATGGGATAGAACGTACACTCGACACAATCAACAAACACGTCTTGGAATTCTTCAACAGTCTCAACCTTCCATAACGCCTTGTAGCGAGACATTACAGTCGAGTGCAAGCGTCGCTCCAAATCTTCAGTAACATCGATACCTAACAGGTGCCGTGGGAGACGGAGCTGTTCCGCGGTCATGTCGGAAGAACACATCACATCCGGTAAATGTTGGGCCATCTCGGGGATTGCTTCGCGGAGCTTGTGTATCACTTCCGCTTCTCTGATGCGTTGGCCGTCCGGCCACATCATCTTAAGAACCTTCTCGGAATCTGTAACCGTCCCGTTTCCATCAATCGCCCGTACGGAGAAAACATGCGTTCCTCGTCCTAATAAACACCGATTGACGAAAAGCCTTTCGCCTGTCATTTGGAACCTCACGGTCGAACCGTCCTCCTGTACGAGAACGACTTGATCATCTTTGGACTGCATTGCACTTGTTGGTGTTTCGAACAGCTCGTCCATATTGGACAGGCGTGCTTCAGATGCCGGGACAATGAAGGGGTTAAAACCAGCTTGCTGCGGAGTGCATGACCGAAGGGCATACAGTACCAGAGCCAACATCACCGGTTGCTCCTCAAAGTTGAAGATGGCGGCGCGAGCCACGATAGCACGATCATAATACCACAAAGAGATGTTGAAGCGATCGACAGTGACACCGGTGGCATAATGACGACTAGCAGTAGCCATGCATTCCAAGACATATCTAGCCAGCTGAAGGTCACTTTGATTAGCTGAAGGTTTAATGTTTTGACGCTTGCGTGAGACGGAGACGGGGAAGTCTGCAGCTTTCCGCTTCCTTGTCGCGGACCTGGAGCTGGAAAAATGGGGCTCGGTTTGAGGAGCCTTATATTCACGATTGAGATTGACTTTAGCTGATGAGGTGGAAGAAGCCCTGGAACGAAGGGCCCTTGAGGACCTCTTCTTCGATGTGGTGCGATTTTCATCGGCCGGTACCCTGGTCGGACTTGAGGCACGTGTGTCGGATCGCGACGGCTCTACAAGCGGGCGTAGGACAGCGCCATCGGCAGTGTCACCATGGGAAGCGCCCACTTTCTTAATTCCTGGTGGCATTGATGAAGAAGAAGCGGATGGTGCGCTAATGGCAGCACCAGATGATGTGGGTTGATCGTGACTGGCACTACGAGTATAGCATGACGGATTTTCATCGCGATGCCGAGAATGGCTAACTGGTGCACTCTGTGGGGAAAAGAGCATTCGGGATGATGCTAAAGCCGCCTCTGTGCGCAGAGCATGTGCACGCAATTTCCGTCCACTGGCCCCGTTATCGCGAGTCTTGAATTCGAATGGTGCAATGACGGTGCTCCATGAGAACTTCTCACTAGAATTTAGAGCAGCGACCATGTCCGGCTTGCGCTTGTTGCATCCACTCTCTATGAGACATCCACCATGGCCGGATAGGAGGTCATTGGCGTAGCCTGACGAGGGGAGGATCTCCTTGAGGTGATCAAGAAGATTGTGAGAAATATCTAAGAAGGGCTTGTAAGCCCTTGGCTCGTAGTCGAAAGCGGACCTGTAGGCGTCGAGAAGCGCTTTGGGCAATGTTGATTTAATGTTTTCTGTGGCGGAGAGAATCGTGTCGACAGTTTTTTCACTCAAACCCCAGACGTGACGGACAAATTCAATAACATCCAGCTTGTCGTCGACAAATCGCTCCGAGATGTCTCTTTGGAGTTCAGCTTTTATGTCGCCAACAGTGACCCCCGCATCGGACACACTGCGTCTGTGAGGCGTCGTATGCATAGAACAAGTGCCTAGCCCATCTCTTGAGTATAAGCGACGAATGGAAAATAAGAGACTCACTGCAATAATCACTGCTATACGAGCAGGAGGAGCAGGAGAAMAAATCGAATCCTGAGGTCTCCGAGGTCATCGTTTCGAAGTTGCAGGGGTTTACTTATACTATTTATCGAGTGGTTAATCGGTGGCTTGACAAAGACAAAGGTCGAAAGTTGCACTTTCCTAAAGGAGGCTAGATACCAGAGAAAGCCCGTTGTGGAGGAGGGAGGCTACAGAAAAGGCAAAGATGGCGGGTGGCAGAACTGTGGACCCGTGGTTTACAGTAAAGGGACACAAGCTATATGATGGTGGATTGATCGACCACGTGGTTATAACGGTCTATGAAACCACGTTACATACTAAAGAACAGAACTTGAGGCACGTAATCAAGCGCACTTGGAATTCTGTTCAATACACATGAGCAGATATAAGAAACATACGCTGATGGTAGGGTGCCAATGTTAGTACTATAGGCGCCAGGGCATATTTTTATAGTCTACTTCCGTGCTCAAACACACCATGAAGTTGTCAAAGTGTCGCCGAAGGAAATGTCATGACTTGCTAAGTATGTAATAACAACCGTCACTATTCCTGTCGACGACGGCCTACCTGCATGGGTTCATATAAGCGCCTTTCAGAAATGGGTTGATCACTGACAATGCCATTGACATATATCTTAGAACAGCAAGAGTGTGCAGATGAGGAGCATCAAGAGTCGCCTATGCACCACGGAGCGCCGTGGGAATGCCGTTTTTCACACCGTCGAAACAGAATA
>JNHV02000537.1:0-14470 GCA_001691785.3 Amanita brunnescens Koide BX004
GAATGCAGATTTCCTCATGGAGAAGGCTTATATATATGTAACTTGGACGATGCAGCTTTCCCAACGGCTGATGAGATATCCACCTCCGCACTTTGCGGAAATTTGCGAGCGACAGAAGTTGGTACAGCGCGCGCAGTGGACATGAAAGCATCCAACGTTGTCTCACGATTCGCTTTACGGTAACGGCATTGAGTGCGCTTCGATTTACTCATTATATCAGGGCCTTTTGCATACACTTTGGGCCGCTCTGTGACAGAYCTTCAATTAAGAATTCTATGGATGACGTTTGCAGAGACTCACCAGTTCTCCGTTTCTTGCTTTTCGTCAACGCGTAAGGGAGCCAATCTCCATCCAAGGGATCATTTCCTTCATTCACTGCCAATGTGATGGAGCCATCCTGCAGATTTTCGTCTCCCCAATCTCCACGCGATGACTCTTCTTCAACTCCCATACCTAATTCCATGCCAGCCTCGCCGTCCTCAATAATAAACCTAGTGCTGTCAGAATGCACGCCTAATTCACATTCCGGTGTGTCACATATGCTTGGGTCGCTGTTCTCGTGGGGACCAAGACTGGTAACCGATGTCTGTATGGGTTCGGTGCCGTTCGTGAGAGATTCTGCATTCGATAACTGTGGAATGTTCAACCCGTTCGGTTGATTTCAGAGGCCTGTGATGTTTCGGGTATTTTGTCCGCGGGCCATATCATCCGTTAGATTAGTAAAAATATACTTGGTATAATTTGTTGGCGTGATGAAGCTGAGATATTATTGATATTGACCGAAATGCTGATCGTGCTGAGTCTGGCTAATCGAAGTGAGGATCTAGGGAGGCGAATTACATAATATTTAGATCTACGTAACATCGTCAAGCCTCAACAGCACCAGAGACAGGGTAGGAGTCTGCTTCAGACCATCGCAATGGACGACCGAACTCTTTGGTGCCGCGTCGTTGACCACGTCAACAGGCCTGTGGGCGGTATTTTCGACGTGGATGCAGCGCCGAGTCTCACCATCAATAAACTCACGAAAAAAAATTCTTGCTAGCGAAGATGGTCCAACCACATTTTTCGACAAAGGAACCTTACGGCGGCCGACATCTTCCTGTGGAAACCAACAGAGGATGTTCCATATGACAAAATTAAGACGACGGAGGCATGGCAGCTAAACTGCGATACAGGCAGAGAGGTTGACGGTAAGGCAATCCTTCTCGGTCACTCTTCAACCGTCAGGGACGAGTTCAGCAGCCCTCCGCCCGCGCGATGCGTGCATGTCCTCGTGCAGATGCCTCCAAGAGTGGACCGTTACATAGGTATGCAGATACGTCGCTTGTGGACGTTGTCCTAATTTGACTCCAGAACATGACTCGTTTAATGAGGTCCTGATCGCGGGATGAAATGACGACGCGGCGAATTGGACAATCTCATAACGGAAACAAAGCGTCTGGTCAAGGCAAAATGTTCACCGTCCTCTTTGTCTAAGCCGTCTACCTTTCAAACTTKAGCCCAACAAGTTGTCGCCTGCAATCGTCCGTTCGACTTTGATACGATTCCCATCACTTTACTCCAAGAGGAGTTTGGCCTTTTTATGGACGATTGTAAAGTCCTTCCATCCCCGAAGTCGCAGGAACTTCTACAAGCTCTCACGGTGGCCGCGTGTAAGTCACGTCACGAGAACGAGACCCAGCGAAGGTTCGAAATTCGAAGAGTACTCGACGACTTAGCTGGTCTCCATTTATCGGYGAGACTATCGCTGGCACAGAATACAAAACAGATGGAAATCTAAGAGTCAATATTATGCCCCCGGTCATTCGGGAATGTAAGAACGAGGTCGGATGTGCACTGCTGAAAGACATTGCGTATTATGTGCAGTTTCTTGTTAAGGTGTTGGATAGACGTGGCATGTGCAGCCGCTTTCCTTGTATTCTTCTCATTGATACTGGTARTCACAAGGTTGTTCATTGCATAAGTTGTTCATTGCATAACTATCCAGTGCCTTATGATATAAAATAGGATTGTATTTTGCGCTTTACGGCTGCCTATGGACTGGAGAGCATTTACATGTTGAACCTTTGACGCCGTTATACGATTTAGCGACTCATTGGACGGATGAAAGCGGCGAGCAAGCCATTGCAGCGAGTCTGGATGCCTTTTTAAAAGTTATTCCAGCCCATTATGCCCAACTGGCATCCATTGCACCCATCCCTTTTCCGGATCCTTCTCTGCTGGACCGTGCTTATCGTACAAAACAAACTACGAAGACGAGAATGGCCAGCATATTAACTTTCCATATCGTTTTCGAATTGCCGGAAAACTGGTCTTTGTGGCCGAACCCGAACAAGTCTAGTGACAAAGATCTGGATACCTTATGCGTTAAGTTCACTAGACGGTATTCGGAGGATGCCCATCACTTCCTTGCTCAATTAGGTTGTGCACCACGACTTCGAGCGGTTATGCGACTGCCTGGTGGATGGAACATGGTTGTCATGGACTACTCGGAATATATGCAACTCTGTGACCCAATGCTCCAAATCTCGGACGAACTGCGACTCCATACAATAATGGCCAAAGTTTCAGAGGTTGTTCAAAAGTTGCATGACGCCGGGTTCGTTCATGGCGATATCCGATCTCCCAACGTCCTCATCGACTGTAAAACGCTAACGAGCAAAGATGGCATCAAGACACGAATAAGTTATGGTCTGACTACGGGAGACTACGTGCATGGAACGGCTTGATAAGCGGCGGAGAACGAATATAGGTTGACATTGAGCCGAACGAATGACTGTCCTTCCGAGTCTGCCGAAAGCCAGATAATGTCATTTACACAAATACGACGTCTTTAAAAAATCGCCTCTTCTATGTAAGTCTTAACCCATGTAGTAATAATAATAATCTGATTTCATTGGTCAATCCATAAGAACGAAAAAAATAAAAAATTCCAATCCGCACAAATAAACCAAAGGAAAAAAAGAGAAAAAGATAGAAAGAAATGGTRCGCTAGTATAGTATATCCCCTTGTCCACCCTTATATCAGAAAAGAATGGTTCGCTTGCGTTGTAAACGTTGATTGTGCTTCACTTTCGGTATCCACATCTTCTGGAACTTCCACCGGATAGACTCCCATAATGTCATATCTTCGCAAYTTGGTATAGTCAGTCCAGACGCGCCTTCTCTTTTCTTTGACCATGGTAAGAGTTTCTTCAACCATGACGCGACCTTGTTGTACAGCGAAACGGCCCGATTCTCTCTCGCGATTTGCTCTTCCGGGACGTGATAATCCATCGATGACGTTGGCGTGGGCTCAAATGTAGGTTCGGGGCATTCTAGCAGAGGTTCAAGAACAGCTTGGAACGGAGTAGGCCTCGTGAAATCGACGGCAAGTTCCGCTGAAGGTAAGGTTGCGAATTGAAGAAGCCTTGGAACAGGTGATCGGAGGATGACGTTGGACCGGGAAATCTCCACCGTGGATTCGGGGACGGTAATGACGTTAGTATGATCGACAACAGGTTCAGCTTGGGAGGTAACGGGAGGAGAGAACTGGACCAAGGGCTCAACGAGGCTTCCAGAAGACGTCAAACTTGAGAATTCAGTAAGTTCAGGGGCAGCATCTTCAACCGCAGCATTGGACTCGGTACGCTCGATGATGGGCTCAAGGGCGGCTTCAGCGTTATGCTCCGCTTGCACAGCGACAGGTTTAGGCGTGTGGCAAATGACAGGTTGCGAAGTTTGAGTGACAAGCTCTGGCTCTGTGAGGCATTCAGATTCAACCAGATCGAGCAAGGAAGATCCCGAGTGGAATGACGACAAGATATGAGTGTGGGAGTCCGGAGTAGATACCGTAGGAGAGTGTACTTTGACCACGTTGACTGGSAGGTGATCGTCACTGTTGTCGAAAGTCCATAATTCCTCATCTTCATCCAAGTCGTCTTCGTAAGCGGAAGCGAAAAGGTGGCCAAATAAGTCCTCGGCAAAACCTTGTTGTGGGTCAGAAGGGAATGAGCCGTTTAAGGATTCCTCGCTGGTATTTCGCCCAAGGTTAGGCGAGGTGCAGTCTAGAGTGTCCTTGAGGTCGTTGTATTGCATTCCGTGAGAAGTGTAAGCAAAGTCGGGGAGAGCGGCCTCATCGTCCTTGCTAGGCGCGCTTCCAGGCACGAAATGTTCAATCGTACCCCAGTCCTCAAAGAAATGGTGTCCTTTGACGAAATCGGGAACCCAAGGAGGCAATACGGTCCTGTTTCTCATCGCTTCCCAGTCGCTGCGAATATAATCAGCAAGTATTGCACGCGAGAAAATGAAGAATGCGTACACGCCAGCAAAGTATGGGTGCGAAGTCATGTCGAGTCCAATCCGGATCCGTTCAGCAGGGTCCTTCTTCAACATTTGCTGTAAGAATTCCTTGCATTCGTCGCTAACATCAACATCTTCAGCGTCAAACTGGATGTCGTCTTCGAGAATTTGAGTTGCAACGTCTTCATCCTCGCTCCAAGGGTGCTAAGTCGCAAATTTTAGTGTTAAGACACGCCACGATGAGCCATAGTAAGACTTACTCTGCCAGTAACCATTGCATACAAAGTAACACCGGAAGACCAGTAGTCCACGCCAAAAGAATAAAACTCGCGCCGGATAATTTCAGGTGCCATTTCCATCTCTGATCCACACCAATCATTAGAAACGAATGTGAGTTCCGCAGGAGAGCGACGTGGGGCCTCAAAAACATTATCGTCGGTCTTAAATGGCCAGTAGGGTTGATAAGATCGCTCGGCCACAGTCGGTTTAAATCCAAAGTCCTTCGCGAGGCCAAAATCCGCTAGAGCAATATGACCGTCGGCGCGAATAAGAATGTTGGCCGGCTTGACGTCTCTGTGAACAATGCCACGCTTGTGCAATTCATCCAATGCGATGATCTTGGAACCGATTAGAAACGTCAATTCCGAGGCCAGCAATATTATCGCCTACCATTTCAACCATATAGAAACGCGCTCTGTCAGCCGGGAATTTTTCGCACCTGATAATTTCACTTTCCAGATCAGTAGGATAGAACATCTGTCTGGTATTAGACACTTCCAAAAAAAACACCATGCAATCATGCTCACCATAGCAAGGTAAATGTTATTCGTGTCGTGCCAGCTCGCTTCGAGTTGCACAAACCAATCCAAACCTTGGAGCGACGCCATAATCCTCTTCTCGTCGATAAGAATTTGCTTCACGAATGGATGGTTCCAGACGCCTGCCACCTTTCGGATCACCTTGAGCGCAACATTCTTGCTGGATACATTGTCCCTAGCGAGGTAGACCAGTCCAGAGGAACCCTTGCTGAGAAACTCGAGCAGCTTAAAGTCCCTGATATTCACGATGCGAGGCTCGGAGAAAGACGCCGTGGATGCATCGGAAGTTGGAGATGAAAGAGCAGGCGTAGAGGAAGCGAGCGAAGGGGTGCAGAGTAAGGTAGAAACATCGTAGATATTCGGAGAATCTTCAAAGACCGGGGTGCTCGGCAGAAGAGGCGTACGAGGAATAATCGCGAGGTCCTTGACGGCGTCCAAAGGCTCAAGGACCGGAAGTGCTACGAAGGCTGGGTTCTGAATATCGCAGAGAATATCGTGGCTAGCTTGAGSGAACGATACAAAGGAGAGTTGCACGGAGGTATCAAGTCCGTACTTCACGGAGCGGCGAACATCGAGTATTGCTGGTTCGTGGTAGGCGTCTCCGAGCGCTTCGAGGCATGCGGTTTCATTAACCTAGGAATCTCAAGCGATCAGAAACGCTGATCAAAGAACGTAAGAACAGACTGCTAACCTCATCCTTGGCAATTGCATTCGAGTTGCCATGTTTTGGCTCTGCCATCGGCCTGATGGTCTCATCGACGGACTTGTAAGCCTTAGTGTGCTTGATCTATATGATTCGATGTTARTCACGCGGGCGGACACAAGTCGCCATGATGACATACCTTCTTGCTTCGACGRATAAACTCCGTGACGGACCGCTTGATGCGAAGGAGCGACATCTGGATAGACTGAGAGGCGATGAAAACGGGTGCTTCGTTGATCTGGTAATAGCCTTACCTGACGCGTCTGCGACTGTACCTGTACCGAGTGGTGACTGGTGGGTCGGTGTCGAAGAGCTAGCTAGTACTTGATGGATCCTATGAACGGGGTTGAGAGATTTATCGCGAGTGGGGAAGAAAGAGAGGGATTGTGCGTTAGAGCATGTTTTATCTATGAATATGTTGCGGCTGACATGGCTCACATATGTTGGAGCGGAAGGTCAGCCACAGAGCCTACTCACGTATTTCCTCTTTTGACATAGCCAAATTAAGCATTGACGTAGAGATATCTTTCTCCAAGCGCAACACAGGAGTGGGCGCTACTATGCAGGAGTGAGAAGGGAGTCGGGGCGGGAGCTRGCCATCCACCTAACCGACCTCGGCAAGTCTGGGGATTATAATGCGGTTATAATTGAGTTAGTCACGGGTTCCCCAAGCATGATCTAGGCTGTCAGAGACATGACGGCAACCGCAGAGTAGCGTTGAAGTGACGAAGGTTGAGATTGACCTAAATCTTGAAGTTTGAGGAGCGGTGTGGACTACTTGATACCAAGGCTGTCGATCTCATCAAGAAATMGTGACAGCGAACCCATGATCGAACAAGTAGCTGCGCTCGAGTGCCGTACTCACAGTCGATAAACCCACTTCGAAGGGTTCTCCAGAATGCCAAACCTCGAAGGCCCCGTCCACACCGGTTCTTGGCCATATACGAGACAGTAGATTCCACTGGCAGCACGTCATTAATTCATGATCCCCCGATCGGCATTCCTGGCAATCCTCCGACATTAGTTTCAGGACGCGTTGATGGACTGCTTGCATTTGCAAGTTGGAACACCAAGCCCATGGCGAAAGACTTTCAGTTCGAGAACTAGAAATCTGAGTGACAGGAACTGCAAGAACAGACGATAATGGCGAGTGCCACGCAAGACGTTGGGATAGTCCAAATGACGTGCTTCAAATTTGCCCATGAGAAGAAGTAGCATATGCTTACCGCAGGATCAATCCCCCATCAGTGGTTATACTAATAGGTCGCCATGGATACGTATTACACGTACCGCATGCTTATAACTTATAAGTGACTAGTGACTCATGGCACTTCAAACCTGTGCTTCAGTTCTATTCGCTTTTCACAGGTTGGTATATACATACAGGTATCAAGTTACACAGGTATACGTATCGACTAAGACTACTACTAATATTAATAACTACTAACTATTCCAGCCATTCTGCAAAGGAAAATGAAAAGAGGAAACGAAACTGAATATGTACGTCAACACAGAATGACGCCACGGGCCCGGTTAGTGACATTGGTTGTCCTTTCCCTGCTTTCCGGTTCCCTTGCCCTGCGTGACTGACTCACTCAATGACATGAGATCGTTCAATTTGGCGACCATTTCTGGTGTCCAAGAGTCCACCGATATTCCAGCTAAGAATGCAAGGGATTKGGAGATATCGGAAGGGGGTGTTGGTACGGTTGTATGGAACTGTGGTGCAGCGGCATACTGCGGCCCTCTCTGCATCATGGTCGATGTATGGGTCGTGAAGCCTGAGATATTAGGCTTTCCTGTGGGAAGTTGAAGGTTTTGAAGCATGTTGGCAACTTCTGGCGGCATGCTCGCCATGTTTACTGTTGAAGAAAAAGATCACAACAATGAATTTGCTCAAACTGCTACCATGACATACCGCCAACCATCATCTTGCCGTTTCCGTATGCAGTGTTGTTCCTATGACTGGTCCCTACAGATAATCAGCAGAGCGTTACAAGTGCTGACGAATTACACACCCATAGCAGCAGTCTGCACCTCCCTATTTCCCATAGCCACGGTTGAGGCATTGTACTGATTGTACGAGCCATTGTTGTTTGCGGYTGTTCTTGTCTCGTTCCGGGTGTAATTACCGCGAACGTCATTCATCTCGCCACCATGAATGGAGAAATACTGCGCTTTTTCGAAGAAAGGCATGGCGATCGAGAGTGGGGGACAGCGGGGGGCGGATGATGTAGCGGAACAGTTTGAGGTCGGCCCAAGGGGATCTGCACGTTATATACTTGGGGGGGTATGGATCTGACACAAATAGAGATTCAATTGTACCGCATCAGATGAACAGCCTCGCAGCCTAGTTATGCCAAGCGCAGGCTGTGGCGGACAAGGGCATATGATATCGATCAAAGAGACTTCTGCGGACACAACTTCTCTAGACATTCTCCCTGATCAAATGAACGGCCTTTAGCAATGAGGAGGGTGTATGAACTTGTACTTATGAATGACTGCAGCATTCACTTGGGAGATCTTTGATCGGATCATTGAACACCTGCCCGATTGGACAACTTTGTTCAGCCTTTTGACACGACTGCGGCCGCTGAAAGTAGAAAGGCAAGTTGAAGTCCAATGATATTTCTGTCCCTGACGTGCAACCGTGAGTACGTTGTCGCTTCGATATGGATGCTGTAAAAGTGCTGTGCAGACGTTCACATGCATGACGCAGCTGAACTTTGCTTTTTTCGAGGGATCGATGCCGCCCATCGCGTGGAAATATTCGTTGTACCTGCCGCGTGCCTGGGAACTTTCGCCTCATGTTTTCACTGATGCATCACAAGTAAGCGCGCTACTGCCTATTGCAGGAAATGTTTGAGCGCATACGGAATTCGTATGCAACGTGGGTTTGGCATTGCCCAGGGCCCAAATGAGATATTAACGTTGAAGGCACATCTAGTTGAAGTTCATCTCGGGGAAAGCTTCGTGCYGTCCACATATCCAGGTTTGGAAATTTCACCCTTGCTCACATTCACGACGCACAATAGCGCAATTCAACTCGCGGTAAGTAGTCCATGCTACTAACAAGGGTATAATAATATATTAAGAAAACAAGGACTATACGAAACAATGCCGATGCGTGCTGGTTATATATATCTATATATATGCGATGGTAACAGAGGAGACGAAAACGGGCAAGGTCACGGAAAAAAAGCTCATGAACAGATTCTCTCATACATACAAATGTACGCTTTGGCTTTGAGAACTTCCTCCAGCGTTGCAAGCCTAACGTTTACATCGCTGACATATGCCCACTGCCGTTCCGGTCTTGATCCGTTGGATGACTTTGAAGAAGATATCGACGGCGCAACTAGAGTCGCTGAAGAAACGGAATTGGCTGAAGGCGGTTTCGGTTTCGCTGCTTCTTCGTCGGTGCCCGATGAGGCGGATGTCGCCGGGTGGTCGGGTATAGCAGTATATGCGATGTAATGCCCACCAAGCTATAAAAAAGCACCGCTCCCATCATCTCCGAAAATAGGATTGGTGGATTACTCACCATGTTACCAATATGCACGACGACAGCATAGAGCCGATACATGCATTTCCCATGTTCCTCGCCAAGCTCTCGCTTCACACCACCGCCATTGATAATTCCCTCTTCCTCGTCAACTGCATAGTCTTCCCTCTTAGGAGCCAAGAAGGGCGTCAAATCCAAGTATTCAGGGAATGTCACATAGTCATCCAGCTTCTTGAACCCGTAGGTGGGTGTAAACGAAATCAACGGCGTCTTGTCCGTTTGCTGAAACCGCTTTAGATGGATCACGAGTACCGGGGGTGGAGCTGCAATGAGGTAACGTTTGTATGCAGGTCGCATGATTACCGGCTTGGGCTTCTTGGGTATCTTTGCCTCTTCCTTGCCTTCTTCGTTCTTTTCAGTTTCCGTGGTGGCCTCGTCGTTCGTATGACCTCCGCTCACGGTGATATCTGGACCAGGCTGAGGAGATTCTTCCTCTACTTTCCCGTAGCCGCTGTCGCTGAGCGACCTAGCCCCCGACCTGGGGGGTGACAAGGATGTCGAAGAACCAATAGACGCCCTATCATCCCCATCCTCTCCTCCACTTCTACTATCGACAGCAGAGGTTGATTCGTCGCTCTCGCCATCTGTTGAATCAACCCCCGTGGGTCTCCGACGAGCCAAAGGTGCTCGAGGTATCACCAAAGAGTCTCCCCCAAGTACCTGCGGCAGGGGGTGGGAATAGAGGTGGTTTGATAATGTATAGGGTGGGAAGGACGATCTCGAATGCGGACTAGAGTGAGGCGATACGAACGTGGATGGTATAGATGGTGATGAAACATTACGGAGAAGGGTTGACGCCAGTATGGGGGTCTCTTCCCGGGAAGAAATGGCAGAAAGACTGACAAAGTCTGCGCTGTTCGACCGAACAGGGTGTTGGATCCTGGGACGGACGGGCGGCTCCAACGGGGACTCTGGACCGGTCGTGGATATGGTAAGTATTGGCACGCCGCCAGGTGTGTCTGATGCCTGCGATCCTTCAAGAGGTATGGCCAATGCAGGCGATTTCGGGAAGCTCGGCTCGTCTTCCTCGCTGCTGCTTTCCTCGTCGTCATCTGTCCCGTCTTCGTGTTCATCTCCGTTTTCCCTTGCCGTCTCTCTCTCCTTCTCTCGATTCGCCATCTTCCAACACCGCCGACACCCAACCATATCCTCATTGTCCAATACTTCTACACTCGTGAACAGCCGCAAACACTCCTCCACCCCGCTTAGTCTGTTCATGCCCAACCACGACGACCACTTTCGCGGTGGTCGAGCTTCTCCCGCAGCCCCTCCTCCAGCCACGGCAGCGTCGGCTTTGGTGCCACTCTCGACCCCATCAGACCCTTTCTTTGCCGCGCTGGACTTCATGAGAAGCGTAAACGGGTTCACAAGCCCAGATGGAGGAGCGGGAGCGCCTGGAGACCATCCGCCCGAAGGCGTAGATGACGACTCCGACTTTGACACATCAATGTCGGCCAGAATACGCTTCATGTACGCCGCTTCTGCGGGCGTTGGTGAGTGAATGCGGGGTTCATGCTTGTAGTTCTGAGGAACTCCAGGTAACCCAGAAGGTTTGTCTCCATCCTGATTGAGATCAGACAGGGGGACACCTGTTAGCGTCGTAGTTGATTGGAGGATACAGTGTACCACTTTGAGTGGGGAAGCGTTATACGCCGGTTGGGAGAGTGGCGAAAGGAAGGAAAGCTTGGGTGAAGTTGATGGTTGATGGTGTATAGCAGGCGGGGACAAATTCGCGGGTGTGCTGGATGATTGGGTCTTTGTTGGCAAGAGAGGCGGCGTGCCGACAAGGTCGCGTCGCAATATAGACCTCCCAACGACGGCGCTACCGCGATCTGGGGAAGATTCACGAGACTTCCTCCTTGCCCGAATTTCTTCAAAAATGCGCTCTCTGGAATGGGGCTCCTTGTCTTTTGGATGCCGTGTCAGCATACTCAGCCGCTTTCCAAGCTTGACCCATCCATCGTCTTCCTTGTCTTTCTTTTTCTTCTTTTCGTCGCTCGCAGGTAAAGTTTCCTCGCTGACTTCCATGTCCTCCTTGACGACCGACCAATCACTCTCGACCGTGTCGGAGGTACTCGGCGCCCTAGCTATCGCTTCATCTCTCCCTGAGCTCCCTTCACCGCTGCCTCGTTCGTCCTCTACACCTTCCCGCTCTTCGCTGGTATCGCGCACCGTCTGCAGATTTATCACCTTGTGCAAGTGGTCCAAGCTCCTACTCCTCCGCTTCCGCAAAGCATCTTTTCTGCTCCTAACATCAGCCGGTTTCTTCTCTCCGCTGCTGTCATCCGGAGGCACAGAAGACGCTCTAGGTACATCTTCAACCGGATTCGCTGGGTTCAGCGCGGACGTCGTTATGCCCTTCATGAATTTCTTGAGCTTATCTCGTCTTCTCTCTCTTCCATGTTCCTCATGTCCCCCTTCCTTCCCCTTCCCTTTTTCTTTCTCTTTCTCTCTGGCCTCGCCTTTTGCCTTTTCCTTCGCAACGCTCAAACTCCTCCCAATGGAAAATAAGGCGGTGGATGAAAGAGAAGGGGGAGGAGCGGTCGATGGTGACGCGTAGTCCTCCGGCTTGATGGAAAGTGAAATATCGTAGAAATCCTCGTATGTCTGGGAGATATGCTTGCATTTCTGGCAAATGAGGATGCTTGTGAGTTGGCCTCCAAAGACCATGTCCGTGAGCGGGAGCAGGGTATCGGGGGAAGTATCGGCAGGAGATGCCGGAGTATAGGAACGCTTCCGCTTGGCGCCGGATATATGTTTTCTCTTCCTGGGTTTTCTATTCTCTGGTTGCGGCTGCCGTTTCTTGATTACCTGGGTACGTCGTTAATACTGGGGGCCACGTGGAGCAGATGGGAGATGCACATCTATTTCTTCCATACGCATGGCGTCGAGCAGAATCCGCAAGAATTCGTGGGCATCTTGTTGTGCGAAATCGAGGTATTGCGGGTATTTCCTTCCGAGTGCATTTAGGATTAGTCTGGAGGAGTAAGTTGGTTGTGCTGCGGCGGAAAGGAGGGACGCACTTGGGACTAATGGATTCCCTGTTTTTATCCGACTGCGCGTCCCATGCGCGGTGCATAGTAGAAACGAATCTGTCTGCGATGGGCATGCCGTCGATGCTGGGCTGTTCATGCTTGCCCGCTCTGCCGTGTCCGTTTGTAAGCTGGGGAGATCGGGCCGGGTTGAGTGATGTCGGAAGATAGCGCTGCGGGTCCGTAGATGTGGGCGCAAAAGTGGCGAGATCGTGCAAGAGCCTCGTTGCGACGAGCTGAGGATGGAGTGAGCGCTGGTGAGCGGGCGGGCTGCTGAGAACTTACGCCTTGGAGAACGGAGTTCATGAAGCAAGTGTTGCCGTGGTTGATGAAGCCCGGAGGCAGAAAAGCAGCACGCTCGCGCTCATCCTTGAGCTTTCGCTGGTGGTAGAGCTCTAGATGCGAAGGTTGCTTGGGCTTCAGCATGATGGTGGCTGGAGACGGCTCAGGCGAACTGCGGGCCGCCCAGCGTCGCACGTGGAGATTGACTTGACGGCGGTAAGGCGACAAGCGAGTTCCTTATGTACCACTTAGGGCTAGTGCTGGTGCATACATACAGATTTCAGGTACATGTCAAACTTGGTAACGACGTAAGATACAATTGTGGTCGTAATTAATCTATGTAAGTATGACCGAAATGTATGGGCTATACTTATGGGGATGAGGGAGTTATGGGTTATGAAGCTGAGTCCTCCCTGTCCCAACTTGAGGGTGACGAGAATAGGGTGCAGTATTATGAGAGGGCGCGGTTACTGTGGGCCATGACGACAGTAGGCTCTTGAATCCCCAGGGCCAGCCTTCACAAACTTATTAGCCATAGGACATTTGGAATTTGCTTGACCTTCATCCTTCGTCCATTCGTCTTTGCTCACATCGTCATGATCCGAGGCAGGAAATGCAGGGCAAGCTCAAGGGACGTACAGGGTCAGAATGGTGCGCGTCGAAAGGGCAGTGAGGCAGGCGTGGGACCCGCTGAGCTCATCAACTGATCGTGCCGTATCTCTGCATCGCGAATGTGCAGTTTATCGTTGCTTTCGAGTTTGGATGAGGATGGACAAGGTATCGATATCTGATCAACGGATGCYAGAACTTTATACACTCCTGGTCCTTCATCCGCGCCATATCACAAAAGACGGGAATGGATTTGAAACACTCGGCAATGCTTCTCTCGTGCAAGACGAACATCGCTGCGCGTCAGGGCCGCGCTTGGTATCGGTGAGCATGAATTCATGCTCGTTTCGACGTGACTAATAACCTTGAAGGTTATACTCTCAAACGTCTGCCTCGTTGGGCAGTTATGGGATGCCCCTTCAAAAGCGAAATAATGTTGTCCAAGTCAAAACTGCATCGAGCCAATTTAAGTTGATTCGTCTCGGAGGCGATCAAGAAGACGCATTATCACGCATGACGCATGATCACGCATTTTGTCTTTCTTAGGGGAGCAAACCCACTTATGTTAGGCCAAAACTGTGGGAGGTGAAAAAGCTGGGTGAGAACGACATACGAAGATTGTTTGTCCATATTTGTACCCAAGTATTTCAAACCACTGAATCAGTTAACCCCATCTTGCCCCTACCAATGGACGAGGAAGAGACATCCCTCACCCCCTCATCTTCCCACAAATTCACCGATGCGCATCATAAAAAGAAAGACGAGGAAGTCGCCCTGGACGCTTCGATTTTTTTCGCCGCCGAACAACAGGAGTTGTCCAGGCTCGACTGCGCGATCCTTCTCCAATGCATCAATCGCTCAGAGGGAAAACTTCAGGCCACCGTAAATGCATTCCAGTTTCTGTGCGAAAATCCCAAATTGGAATCTGCACTTAAAAAAGCTTGGAGAACAAAGGATTACAAGGAGATTCGGGAATCAGGTGAGCTTCGGGCCTCGTCGCTGGCATGCAGTGAACGTTTGCTCAACTCGCTCCCGGAAGAGTTATTGACCGTGCTGAAGCGAAARGATGAATTGTCAATTCCGATATATTGGATGAAGTGGCGAAGCAGAAGAAAGGTTGTGGGCTAATATATCACGATGCGGAGAGGCTTGCTCATAATTTTCTTAGCGACTGAAA
>JNHV02000538.1:0-14501 GCA_001691785.3 Amanita brunnescens Koide BX004
TGTGTCATCTTTTCACGGTTAGCCTTGGGGTTCAGGGGGGCTTCTGTGAGCAAGACTGGGTGTTCTTCGGGAGCAACACGAAGTTCGTTGTAAAAGGTGTGATGCCAGATCTTTTCCATATCATCCCAGTTGGTGACGATACCGTGTTCGATGGGGTACTTGAGAGTAAGAATTCCACGCTTCGATTGAGCCTCATCGCTGCGATGGGATTTAGATCATGACTTCGTCGCCAACTATACTGTGCAACGTACCCGACATAAGAATCTTTCTGACCCATTCCCACCATCACGCCCTGATGACGAGGGCGACCAACAATGGAACTGGGCGGGGATGAGCTTCTACATCGCAGATAGATTTACGAACGTACGGAAAAACGGCACGGGGTGCATCGTCGCCTTTGTACAAGTCAGTTCCGCAGGATCGATGTTATCGACGGATAGACATACCAGCAACTACGGAGAAAGGAAAGAGATGGTCAGATTTCGCAGCAGAAGAGCGACGATAAGACACGTACAGCCAGCTTTGCACATGCCAGAACCGTTGTCAATGACCTAGAAATCGCGGGTTCGAGGAGGTTCCAGATGGGAGAATTGGGAATATACGCACGAGAGCTGCTACTTCTTCCTCCATGATGCGATGTTACGAGACGATGGTCGTTGATGTTCTGTCGTCGGAGATTAACCGATGAATTTTATATCCAAACACCGGTATGCGCAGCAGACGCAAACAAAGCCAAAATCAGTCAGAAGCGAGGCTCTTAGCTCTACTAGCCTAGATTTGTAAATACGCACTACGAAAACTCGGGCAGGGCTCGGCTTATCCGATGGCGTATGGCCAAGGGTGGGCTGTGCGCGCGCGCCACGCGTTCGGCGGTAATGATCGTCGGCATCCATTTTATTGAAATTGAATAGCATGGCACAGGAAGAAGGCTAAATAAACGGGAGCACTACTATGACTACGGCTGCAGTAGGGACAGTGCGCGTCCTTGATATATTTCGTATAATAATATTAACACCGCGTGTCTCACTGCCTCGTTCCGACATTCTGGGAATGTGACGTCGTGCCTCGGCCAAATGCCGGAGTGACTTACTGTATCGACACGCCTGTGATTCCGAACCGGTATTTTCGTGGCATTCTTAAACACACACCCCCACGCCTTGTCTCGTAAGTTTCCCTTTCCATGGTTTCCCTACCGCCAGGCCCTATCTGGATCATCCAGCGGATTTCTAACCTACTCACCCCCATACTTCTGCTCTATCTCCTCCGCAGGTCCGCCAATGTGTACTTTGGGGTGACGGTACCCATATGGGCAACCACCTTCCTAGGGATCCTTTTGTTTCCCCTGTTGCTCGACTTGCAGATTCGATGGAGCCAGTACAAGTATCGCACAGAGGCAGAGAAACTGGGCGCAGTGGTGCCGCCTGAAATGAAAGCGGATTCCATTCTGCCCTTCGGCCTTGGCATTTTGAAAGAGAATCTTGATGCGCTCAGGCGAAATGAGTACTTTGGTAAGTCACTATCCTCTATGTTGATAGTCTCGCTGATATGTCCAACGTTAGGGGAAGTAGAGTTCAAGCGAACTGAGCGTTTCGGATCGACATTCATCATGCGACAATTCGCTGAAACTAGGGTGCATACATGTTTACCTCTCCATAATCCCAACATTGTCTAACGCCGAGTAGGTCTTCACGACAGAGCCTGAACACATCAAGGCTATCCTTGCTACCCAATTCAATAACCATCCTAAAGGTAACGGTCTACAAGAATACTCTAAACATTTGACAAACGCAGGCAGGTCCTGTCATTATCCATCAGTTGTCTTCCCTCCTTGGTCTCGGTGTTTTCAGTTCCGATGGTATGTATTTCACTGTTTAGTGCCTACTGAGACAACCATCTAACCACCGATCGTTCAGGTGAAATGTGGAAGTATGTCTACATTCTTCCATTCCCATTCCCTTTCCCAATTACCTCTATCACAGGTTCCACCGGAGCATGACCCGGCCTTTCTTCACCAAGGATAGGATCAGTCACTTTGACATCTTCGATCGTCACGCACAAGATGCCATTGCTCAACTCAAAGCCCGACTCGCCGAAGGATTCCCGGTCGACATACAAGATCTCGCTTCGCGCTTCACCATGGATTCCGCCACCGAGTTCCTTTTTGCCCAGGACGTCCACTCTCTAGGCGCTGGTTTACCTTATCCGGGATCGCACTACTACAAACCCACGCCAGAGCATGCGAAGCTAGCCCAAGAGCAAGCACGTCATCCTGCCAGTGTATTCACGCGTGCCTTCGATGAAGCTCAGCGATGCGTCGCGTTTCGGTCCAGGTGGGGTGTTTACTGGCCTCTTACAGAGTTTTGGAAGGACCAGGTCAAGGCAAAAATGGTTGTTGTGAATGCATTTATTACACCAATTTTGCAAGAGGCCGTTAGGAAGAAGAAAGAACTTGGATCACTTGATGAGGAGAAAACTGTGAGCGGAAAGGAGAGAGAAGTCAAGGAGGGCGAAAGTYTGTTGGAACACCTCATTAACTACACCGACAGTAAGTTGGTAATCGCCGATAGGGACGCTCATCTGATTCTGCGCCAGATCAAACGATTCTTAGGGATGAGATGTTGAATATTCTGTTYGCTGGTCGCGATACTGTTCGTTTCCACCTTTTTTTTGAATGAACTCATTGACTGATTTATTGAATTCAGACCGCGAACACCATCACTTACGCTGTATACATGCTTGCTGAGCATCCCAAAGTATTGGAGCGACTCCGTAAGGAGGTCCTTGAGACCGTCGGGGAAGCTCAACGCCCMACTTACGATGACGTGAAGAACATGAAGTATCTGCGTGCAGTTATCAATGGTAAGCTTCGAACCTCTCTTTCTTCAAATCACACACTAAAAGACAACAGAAACGCTTCGATTGTTCCCTGCCGTGTAAGCATATAATCGTTGCCTATCTTCCCCGACATTGCTCACAAGTAGGGTTTTATAGTCCGTTCAATATGCGGTAAGCTTCTCRTCCCTGACATTTATCAAAGCAGTCCTGACAGCTTGATAGGGCAACAACAACGGCAACCGTCTGGCCTTCAAAGAATGGAGAAAAACCATTTTACATTCCTGCCAATACCAAGTGCGTTTTCTTCATTTTAGATCTATCAATGGGGCTAATCTATGTCCAGAACACCTTATAGTGTATTCATGATGCATAGACGCAAGGATCTTTGGGGTCCGGACGGTCAGTTCATCAACACTAATGTGACATATCACCCGACTGATAAACATCTCCATCCATTTATAACTATACACGACTTACAGCCGACAGTTTTGATCCCGACCGYTTCTTGGACGACAGGCAGCGCAAGTATCTTACCCCGAACCCCTTCATATTCCTTCCTTTCAATGCAGGCCCTAGGATCTGTCTCGGACAACAGGTTCGTTTCACTTTTAGCCGAACGTCCGGAAATGTTTCGAGGACGTCTTACGTTCATGACTAATACCCCATCTGGGCATCTAGTTTGCGTACAACGAAACGTCGTTCTTTTTGATTCGCCTGTTGCAACAATTTTCGTCCATCACCCTGGTGCCTGAGGCGCAGGTGCCTGAAGCGAATCCGCCCAAGGAGTGGGCGGCGAGTTCTGGGAGAAAAGGCGTGGAAAAAGTCAGGATCAAGAATTATCTTACCATGTCGGTATTGGTGAGTGGTTTCTTGTTTCCCTACTGATGGTAGGTGATAACCGGTCGCGAATCTTAGGGCGGCCTCTGGGCCAAGTTGGAAGAAGCAAAGAATGACATAGCATAAGAAACTTTGTTATGGCATACTAGTTTCTTTTCATCATTTCGGTCATTATGCACAGCCTTTGTTTTCATATAGATACTTGATCGTCCCCTACAGCCATTTTCCTAGAGGAGATAAATATCACCGGTGTACATCTTTACATCTTCTAATACATGTGTATCGTATCGATCACTATTTCTTCACATTCCTATCTTTCCCCTTTTGATCGTTCTGACCTTGCATGCTCATCGCGATCGCCCGTTGAATTGCCTCGTCTTCGTCTTCCTCGTCATCCGGGGCGTCGTCGTGATCATCCATACTAACGTCCTCATCTTCTTGCTGCTTCGACAAGGCTAGAGCTTGCTGCAGCAACCGTTCTTCTTTATCGTCTGTTTGTTTTGCGGGGATGGCAGACTGAGGTGCGACCGCGGCAGAGATTCCCGTAGACGTCGCACTATGAGATCCGGGCGCTGATGGTGTCGAGGATGACATTTGAGCTTGAGCTTGGCCGGCGCTGTTTGTCGAAGATTCGGCTGCCGCCGCGGCCTCGGCCGCTTCCCGCGCTTGTGCTTCCTGCATCGACATTCTGAGGGCCTGCCGGCGCGTTTTTGCACACCATGTCAATCGCGGGTAAGGCTTAGATGCGGGTGGGCGTGTTACGTACCAAGGCCAGTTCGGGATCTAGGTTCGGGTCAACGCCGAATTCAAAGTTGGTGGTGCTTGTCCCGCCTCCGCCTGCCTCTGCGCCCCCTGGAAGAAGTTGTTCGGGTATACTGGCGCTGCGGTCGCCTGCGAGGATGGGTGAGGCGATGAGCGCTTCTGACAGTAGTTGCGTGCCGGCTGGGACGATGAGGAGATGCCTAAATCAGGGTAATGAATCTGTCAATTCTATATTCGTCTGCTCTGAATAAGAGGGCGAAAGATGGGATATATAAACGGTGCGTCATGAGAGGTGCGAATCCAAAAGTCGTATCAAAGGATGTAGGGAGAAACTCACGAGTTATCGGCGTTGTTCACGTTCTCGACGAATGCTGTTAACACGGTCGGGTGTTCGCCATCTACGCCGTCCGGCCTCTCCTCTCTAACCCCGTCGCCATAGCACACAAAATCAACTGCTACGTTATTTTTCTTGAGCTTTCTGGCCAACTTGGTCATCGCTCGTTCGTCTGCAGCTTCGCCCTCCAACGGAGATGCGACAAAGACAATTATCCGCTGACGGAGCGTCTTGTTCTCCCTGTGCTTCAACGCCAGCTGGGAAATATTGATGGCAGTGGGAATATCAATCGCCCCTCCGATCCTCGAAGCGGATTGGTGTAATGCACCGAGGATCTGGCCGAGGTCTTTAGTATGTGTGACGAGAACTTCAGGTCTGTCAAAGCCATTAATATCGGATGAGAGTGTGTCATCCAGAACGGAAATCTGGGGGKTCATACCCTTTTCCGGCCATTGTCATGATTCCGACTGTGTTCTCTGGGTTGGAGTCGATCTTGGTTTGGAAGACGGTGGTCACTGCGTCGGATTGGGCCTCAAACCGCGTAGGCTGGTAGTCACCGTTCCGAGTGTACTCTGAGTTGTCAATTATCATCATAGTTGCTTCGAGCGGCATCTTGAGTTGGCGAGGAGGATGTCAGGGGAAGATTACGCGTCGACGCGCTTGTTTGGTCTTATTAAGTTATTTACTCTACACTAATTCAAGTTGTAAAGAAGGTACAAACCAATTGGTATGCCCATTGCATCCGTTCCACACGCGATTCCACTCCTTTACGCCAAAACCGTCCTCGAAACCCGTCAGCCAGCGTTCCGTCCCTCCAAGTCCAAAGAGGAATGCTCAACAAACAAATCTGACTTCGCTAACATTGAAAGTTTGAGATACCAGAACCAGACCAAAGATCTCGTTGACTAGCCTGCCACAACATGGATAAACCGTCAATTCTCAGCCTGGAACGCTGGATTATCGGAGATTCTCTTACCAACAGGTTTCCWGTAGAGATTAGCGGCGACAAGCGCGTCAATAACCTTATACAAGCCATCAAGGAGATGATACCCTAGGAGATTTTATGGCAAAAAATGTCAAGCTGTGCAAGGTGAGACTTGCCATCGTCACGATGCACACCTTGCCGACTTGCAAAGGTTTTCATACCGACGGATGGCGTCCACTGGGATGAGAAGAATATTTACGAGGAAATTACCAAAGTCGAATCAGTTGCATCCGGGATGAGGCTGTCAAACATAATAACATCTATGCTACACCGCCTCAAGAAGGTCACGTTCACACTGTCGCCTGGTCAAGCAAATTAATTCTGATCTTACAGTAATTGCTGGGTTGTCGGAGAAATATTAAAAACGGTTTTACTGTGACTGTCAATAACAATCAAGACGTTTCCGACTTGCGCAGGCAGGAGAGGAAGCATTCCGTGCTGCAAAATATTGATGCATAGGATTTTATGTTATGGAAGACGGGGATCACTATTGTCACGATGCCCACCTTGCCGACTTGTACAGGTTTCCATACCGATGGACGGCGTCTACTGGCATGAGAAGAATATTTCCGAGGAAATTAGCAAAGCCGAACGACTTACCTTTACACCGAAGTTGTCGAACATATAGCCTATGTCACCTCTTCAAGATCACCTTCATATTGCCATCTCCTGTCCCTGCAAGGACCGGAGGTGTTGCACCTTGTGTGTTGGATTGCCGAGAATAAAAATGAAAGTCGCATATTTGCTGTAACCATCGACAGCAATTCGCTCGTCAGTAATTTGCGGCCGATGACGATGAGCAGAGGTGGAAGCTTGAAGGAGGACGGTACTAGTCTAAGTGAGTGCAGTTTTGGTTGCGTCACTGTCACACTGACCTAAGAATCCGTAGTTTCGAGAAAGACTCAGAGCTAGTCACCGCAAACTTGCTTGTAGAAATATCTGAGACGACATTTGGTTTGATCTCTGCCATCCAAAGGTTGGCAGCTCAATTACATAGATTATGATTTACAAGAGAATCTTTCATACTATTGAAGTTGCTCGATCGTAAGGGGGCTTTGGGCTCATTGCTTTCATCAACAAGGCAAGCTGCTCATCAACCTTGTTCCTCCTCATATATTCTGCTGTAGGAGCCTCCACATCATCCATTTTTTCACATTCATGAAGGTCTACTCCCTCCATCCCCTGGCGGTCGACATTCAGCCGAAAATATGTGTTCGGAAACTTGCTTTCGAAAAAAGACAGCATCTGTTGGTGTGCATTTTCACAGTCCATGTCAATTATTGTTAGCATCTGGATGACACTTGTTGGTAGTTGCCACTGCCAAAACCCATGTTTCCGGGTGGTGATTGCCTCGGCCCGTCCTGCGCCAATGCTCACAAGACACCCAATTTGGCGAGTGCTAAATATATCTTCAGCTTCCTTCCATACCATAAAACTGGGATTGGTATAGCCTATTCTAGCAGCAATAAAAGGCTGCCCCAGGCTCCCAATTTTCATGTCCTTGAAAAGGAAGGGCACTGCCGATGTCGCTCGAGCAGCCTCCCAMATCTTACAATCCAAAGATATGTCACGAGACTTGTATGTCCTGAAAAGCATTGRACGGTCTGAGTTGATGGCATTGTTTGCACAGACGAAGCTAATGAATTTTTTCAGATTCAAGATGCAAATGTGTAATAAAGTACTCACGTTCGACAAACCCCAGGTTGAAATAAGGCAGATTCGGGATCACCTGTTACGGTCTCTACCACACATTTAATCGCTTTTTCGAGTTTTTCTGTTTTGAACTTTCCATCTGCTCCCCTGGGCCATCGTGTCACATCGGAGAAGACTTTTTTCGACAGGGCATCATAGTGTCCAATTGCCTCATCTACGTCCATCTGAAGGCGCCCAAGCATCAAGGCAATTATCCTGTAATATATGATTTTTGTATGATGGTGATTCAAGTAGATATATAATGCAACGCACCCTCCAGTACTATTGCCACCGATCAAATCAAAGTATTCGCATGGCTTCGGGAGTTTGCTGAGAAGTTCTACACCATCTCTCTCCCGTTTCGCGTTCTCCTCAGCCATCAGCCTGCCCATAATTTCTCTGATGATGAGCAATTCCGAAAATCCGCGGATACCACCGCCATCTGTTGAGTCGGTGCTTACTGGATAGTGACTCCATCAGCAAGAGTACAAATTGACAGATTTACCTAGAGCAAGTAGCTTCAAAGGTGGTTCTGCTCCAGAGGAAGTCATCATCGCACTGGATAACACACGAGAGACTCCCAGCCGTTACAACAGTAACGCCACGTATGACGTCATTTCATTCCCGCTACGTACTCTCGCTGCTCCGTACACTGCTGCAACGCGCATATCACCTTGATGCTACTGCCGCGCTCCTTCCATTGCAACCCGCCTGCCGAGTCCACGCTCTCACGGTTGCCCAAAAGGGTGATTCTATTGCAACATCGTAGCGCCGACCCGATTCTGAGACCTTGTCTGGATCAACCCCAAACTCATTGAACATCTCAAGTTTTGATGTTTTCCAGCATTCTTCACACAGTTTCAATTCAGCACGCGTCTGACATGGATTTCCGTAACGGCTGTACATAACTGTTTGTCCTTAATTTTCTGAGCCCTAGTTTCTGCCCGCAGCCCCGCCGCAGTTCACCCCGAGCTGCCCGGTACTACCCCACCCGCACTTGTACTCGACTGGCGCCTCCCGTTGTCAACGCTTGTGTCGCCCAGCCCGCTGCAGTCCTTTTGAGACAGGTTCTACCTGGGCCGCTGTCCAGCTCCGCCTTGGTTGTACCAGGCCGAGCTTGTCTGTAAGCCGTCCCCTCCGCTGAGCCTCGTCTCAGGTGGCCCTGCCGGCCTCTGGCTCTGCCCGGTCCACTGTCCAGCCTTGCCTTTGTTGTATCACCTGCTCATCTGTAAATATTAAGCTGCACCTCCAGTGGAGTCTCCGAGACCCTGACTTCTCTACCAGCCTTGCGATGCCGCCAAAGCGAGCCAAAACTTACCAGAAGCTTGCCCAGCACCTGGGCTCCGACCCTGCCTTCTGCCCGGCCCTTGCAACAGCAGCCAGTAAGAGCGACCGCGAGGCAGTAACCCTAAGACAATGCATCGCACTCCAAAAAGCTTCGGTTAGACCGAAAACTCTTCGTCTTCGAGCCAGGACTTAATTGGAAGGCCAAAGCTCAGCCGCTTCGCTGCAAAGCAAGGCTTGCCTCCATCCCCAAAATTACAGTCACTCGGCGCGACATACCATATCCACCCCCAAACTCCCTTGTAGCTGACACTCTTGAAATAGCCAAACTATGGAAAAACTCAAATGAAAAAGGAAAACTGGCTGACAAGCGACAGAAGCGACCTAACCTTAACCACCAATTGGTACTGACAATTCTCCAAGACGAAAGCGTGATGTTGTTTGATGAGAGGCACAATCTCGTTGGGCTTGTATTGCGAAACTTTGTTCTTCGGCCTTCAGTCCTCGATGATATGGTCGCTGTTGGGAAGGAGAGTGCTGAGACGAGAGAAGCATAAGGGTGCGASGTCAATCCCATCTTTACGGAAAACTCTTACTGATATTCCGCTGCAGAAAGATGACCCACGTACATTCCAGATTGCAGGCTATTCAGCAGGGCCTCGTAGCAASCCCCACTCTGACTGGGCCAGAAATCTTCGGTCCAAAAAGATACCAAAAGAAGAGGTCGGTCGCATGAACTATAGGATTAGCTCGGCGTTCGCTTTTTTCTGGAATCTATGCTGATCATGGCTTCCCCCCGAAATCATTGCAGACCTGGATGAGTTCATGACGAGGACTGGCATCTCAGCTATGAACAGCAACAAACCGAGTGCGCCACCTGATGGGGATTATGAGGCAACAATAGGTGGCCTTCCATGCAAATTTTTTGATGTTCGCCTTGCGCCCCCTCAAGGGTTATGGCTGTTAATTACTCCCGGCACAGTACATCTTTTTGCAATCTGTTCAGTGGCCTAAACAGTGCATCAGGGCCATTCACCAAGAACGACRACCCCATGAATGAGCAATATCCCTCAATACACTGTGAAAGGGGCCAGCCGATGCAGGGGGGTCGTTCTACTTCGCTCAATATGGGTTACAGGCATCAAACACTCTGATCGCCTTTAAACCTTCGGATGCCCATGGTACAAGGCTGCTGCACAGGGTGCCGAAGGACGATGCCTGGTACCAGGGGGTCTATCAGATGGGGCTTGCCATCGTCTCATCTCCCCGCCTGGAGTCAGCTTTTATTGCATATAAGAAAGGTCTCATGACGATTGAAGAGATCTTGAACAGCTTGCAAGAGAAAGCTGATGATGTAGAATATGAGTGGATGAGTGCGACTCCCAGTAGGAGACCAAAGAAGGTTCGTTGCAAGAAGTAGACTTATCGGTCATTTGTAACATTGGTATTGTGTCTTGAAGAATATAGGATCCTTGTTTAATCACTGGCGATGTACTGTACTTTGTGTTTGTTAGCTCGCGCCCTTTTGTTCACCTGGGGAAGTGATGGTGACTCGGATGCTCCAACTACTGCTTCCAATGCATTCAATCTCGTGTAGCCTTAACCTTTTGCAAACCCAATTCCCGGCGCATGCCTCCATGTATTGCTCTTAAATTGTGCTATCATGGGAGGCCCTCCATCCCAGTGCAGATCGTTGCGCGAGTTGCTATTTTAGTAGGTCAGAACGATGGCGATCAGAAAAAAAGGGTTTCAAGTCCTGTTATCACACCCGCCGAAGGTCATTAACCAGTCCATATAGTTATGTAGTCTCGCTTCTACATTTGGTTTCAAAGTGTGACTACGGGAACGGATACAGCAGGGATTGAGGAGAGCGAGGATGATGGGCCTGCAGCAGAGCGGGAAGACAGTGAAAGTTTCCCATTGACATGGGTGTTGGGCAACGAACCTAAAGATTTGACGCCTTCGGACTTGACTTGATAAGCGAGGAAGAAATCGGGGTAGAAACGTCATCTATTGAACCAAAGGTCACTAGAGCGTGTAGGCTTGCGAGGGATTGATGCGGATGAGAAAAAACGAGCCTTGTTTGACAGCTTTCCTGCAACGGTGATTTCAATTGGGAACCTATACCAGCGAGGGATGTCATATTGTGCCAAATATCGCTGTCGTCTGGATCTGTTCGAGTAAAAATGCCTTGAGAGTGAGCCGCATATTTAGCACTTTGGCGCTATGCAAAGCAATTGTACCGGAGAAGGACAGCGTACTAACCCTCTCATCAGCCGCGACAAAGATGAACATTGCTTATGTACTATATGCGCCGCATCATTTCAACACTCTGTCCAAAGCGCCTGCGTCCATCGGATCGTATTGATTTATCAGGCAGCCCAGGCTGATACTACCATCTTGGACATTCCAACTCAACTACGCCATGCATAACGTGACGCTTACCTGGGTGCCTTTCCCCCGGGCAGCTGCGGATTCCTCTACTACTGCACCCCYCCCAAAGCCCCGCCGTTCGTCGGTGACATCCGCTTCCCATGCGCCAGTGATCTAGACAGTTACCAAGATGGCAAGGATTTGTTGTCTGTGGAAGAGACACCCTAGTCGATCTCATAATCGTACCTCCAATATTTTCTTACACGACCAGTTGTTACACGATGGCCTCATTTCCTGATGACGCTGGAGAAAAGCAACCTACCCCCTGAACCACATGCGAGACGGAATCATGGTACAGTGTTATGTTATCTCCGCCGCCCTTTTTTCCATCGTTTCAACAAGCACCACATTTCGTTCTACACGGCAACAASAGAGCAGATTGGTTTTTGTCAGACAGTCAGGGAAACGAGCTACAAAAGCCTCATTTTGCCATATAGCGGTGAGCTACCGTCATGAGTTGGGAGTATATGTGAAGTTTTCATAATTTCACAAGGAAGCGGTCTGGTCCGATTCGAACCTTATGGTGGGGAGGCCGGCATTGCGCATTTTGAAGTACTAGAATCTGTGCAAGGCTTGCTCAAAGACCACAACGGTTTCGTTCGTCYTACGGAAGGGGAGTTGGTCCAATGTTGGACATTACGCCGTGACGTGTCCATAGTTAAGACACAAAGTTTCAAGTACCGGGGCATTAAAGACGCTTTAACGCTGCCGGTCAATTTGGAGAATCTTCCATGATCTCGTACTAATCGTGGAGATATACAAGAGCTTCTTTGTGTCGCTTTTGTCTGTTGTGCGAACCATATCGCAAGCGGTGCAGGAGAATGAGGGAGTAGGTGAGACGAGAGAAGTGGCATCTCGCCAGTGGATGTACTAGGGGAAGACGTGCAGAGCCATTCTGCTTGCTTCCAATACCATAGATCATCGGTGCAGTACCGGAATATGCAGTCGTCTGGAGTCTCAGTACTCGGTGCTCAGTCTTAACAACTTGTTTCTATCCTATCCTTGATAACGAGTTTAAAAACCTGGGCCACTGCGTGTTCGAAAGCTCGAGTTTTTGCCGTAGTTGCACTAGTACACTTATTTTATGTTGAAATATAGGTACGATACACTGATACAAGTGATCGCTAAACCGCTYCACGCAGGTTGAACGAAGCTGGCCATATGGTCATTCTTCCTTTACCTGCCGCGTTTTCTCGCTACTGGAGGCTCGGGAACGAGTCGGTATGAATAAGGACGCAACTTTAAGTGAGTCGCGTGTCATGATGCTGCCCCCGCGCGGCCTATTCCAATTGCCGTCTTTCATTCATCGGTCGTTCGTTACGATTTGAGCCGCTATAGATCACTGTAGTGTRATCTCCAGAACGTGCCAGAAAGCGTCGGATCACGAAGTTTACATGTCCACTACCGTATTCGGGGCCTCGGGCACGCCAGCATACAAGTGCCCGAAGTTACGCAAGTAAGTGACAAGTTGATCGATCGTTGATCAGACTGTGCCAAGTTCAAAACATCAGAACCGGACCAATACAAGTCGTTCAAGGCCTAATCAACTCAGTCGTGGATCTTCACGGTGCCAATATGACTCTGAGCCTACGGTCGACCCTCAGCCTGGAATGTTGGATCGTTGGGGATTCTCTAACCAAAAGATTCCTCGTGGACATTGGCAGCGACAAGCGAGTTCAGCACCTTCAACAGGCTATCAAAGAGGAGGAAGAGGATGTTTTAGGAGATATCAAAGCAAAAAACATCATGCTGTGGAAAGTGAGGATCACTATTGTCACGGTGCGCACCTTGAAGTTACCGACTTGCAAAGGTTTCCATACCGACGAGCAGCGACCACTGGCACGAAGAGAATATTCATGAAGAAATAAGCAAAGTCGATCCACTTGCCTCCACGGAGAGGTTATCATACATCTATCCTATACCTCCTCAAGAAGGCCATCTTCACATCGTTGCCTGGTCAAGCAAATTGATTCTTACTTGCTGGATTATCGGAGAAGAGATTAGACACGACTTTACTGTGACCGTCAATAATAATCAAGACATCGGCGACTTAAAGCGAGCTATCAAGGAGAAAAGGCCCTTCGCGCTGCAAAATATCGATGTATCGGATCTTATGCTATGGAAGGTGAGAATCAGTATCGTCACAATGCCCATCTTACTGACCTGCAAAGGTTTCTATACCGATGAATGGCGATCACTGGCGTGAGGAGAATATATACGAGGAAATAAGCCAAGTCGATCCACCTGCCTCCACAGAGAGATTGTCAAACACCTATCCTCTACCGCCTCAGAAAGGACACCTTCACATCGTTGCTTGGTCAAGTAAATTGATTCTTACTTGCTGGATTATTGGAGAAGAGATTGGACACAATTTCACCGTAACCGTCAATAATAATCATGATGTTTCCGACTTGCAGCGAGCCATCATGAAGGAAGGAGATGATGTTTTGGGAGGTATTAAAGCAAAAAATATCATGCTGTGGAAGGTGAGAATCAGTATCGTCACGATACTCACCTTACCAACTTGCAAAGGTTTCTATACCGATGAACAGTGATCACCAGCATAATATTCGTGAGGAAATATGCAAAGCCAATCCACTTGCCTCCGGAACGAGGTTGTCAAACATCTATCATATGCCGCCTCTGCGGGATCACCTTCATATCGTCGTGTCTTATCCTCGCAAGGAATCGCACCTTGTGTGTTGGATTGTTGAGAATAAACATAAAAGCCACATGTTCTCCATAACCGTTGATAATAGTCTGCTTGTCGGTGATTTGCGGCCGTTATTGAAGAAGGAATCCCTTGTGCCGAAAAATATTGAAATGTACGATCTGAGTCTATGGCGGGTGAGGCTTAAAATCCAACAATTTAAACCGTTGTTACTCACTCACCTAGGTTTCCATCCCTATTGACAGTCCAGATATCGAACAACGTGCGCAGGGGATCATGCAAGAGGAACAACTCTCTGATGGTTTGAAGTGGTCTGACATCTTTGTAATGCCACCAGAGAGTCGTCATATCCATATTGTTGTCTGGTATCCCCCCAAAGGTTGGCCCTGATTCTTCGTGAGGCACTAATGGCTGCCATTGATTTCACAGACACAATCCTACTAGAAGGAATTCTACGTTCTCCAATTGATTTCCTCAATGCCAGAAAGTGGGAAGCGCCCTCCATCGCCGCGAATACTGGGGCGGACAATATGAGGAAACTCAGATATGACCAGGAGGATCACAGATTGGCTATCCTTAACGGGCGGCCTCGTGCCGCACAGGGACMCATTCCCGTGACATTACTTCATCCAGTCATTGCTCGCTTTGCAGAGGACTGCGAAAGTACC
>JNHV02000539.1:0-14441 GCA_001691785.3 Amanita brunnescens Koide BX004
GTGATGTAGCAGCATTCAAAGCCACATAAAATGCGCTCCACTTGCATCCCTGCACCACACGTAACTAGAGTCGACTCTCCCAGCACGATCCGCTGAGTAGTCGTCTCCGCTTCCTTCTTTCTCATGTCTTCTTGCTGTCCTTCCCGTCAGCCTGCAAGTTTGCAATCGTGATCAAAAATTGGATCCTGACCCTCTTATACTCGTAAATCCATTGAGGTGGGTCCCCTTTATTGTCGTGCGTCTGGAGGAAAAATCGACATGGGGCCTGCTCCCCCGTAGTCGTGGAGGCTCTGTTACCATTAGTTCTCTGTTTCCGGCTCGGGTCATGCGCCCTTGCAGGTGTGCTGGTCGATGCAACGGAAGAACTGCCCCAGGGAGAGGTCTGGGATGAGGGAGGCCTCTTGGGAGATGTTCCCTAGGAATGAAAACGTCAATATTACCGCTATAGAGGCGTAAGCATGTAGCCACTGACCTCTGCCACATGGGAATTGGGGTCGGGGCGCTTCGTCATGGTAGATGGAAAACGTGCTCACAGCGCGACTGACATGTTGCAATTACCAGGTGATCACGGGGTGTATCTCATTAATTGCTGTAGGATTCCATGAGGGAAGGTACCATCGTTTGCAAGCGTCTAAGCGCGCTGTAAATAATGCGGTGTGTTGAACCATCAGATGGCTTTGTATGGCGATCCTTCTGAGCTTCTTTGACACCCGATGGAAGGCATGACAGGAGGTAAGGGTCATAAGTGTCTTCTTCCAATGTTAGTGTTTTTGGAGTGGGACTTAGTCTGAGAGACCGGGCTCGCTTGATATCCGCTTAAGCCCCGCCGAGGCCTGGGCCACATTGAGTTCATGAGCTAGCTTGACTCGGCGCCTGCTGAGGGATTCCGGTTTTAGAGAATGTTCTGAGCAACTTGAAACGCGGGAGTGGACCCGGCAAGTCTAATATAGCAAGCATATGGCGATTGCACTGCCTTTCCTTATTCGGCCATCAAACGTGTTCTGATCGATCTGATCGCGCGCACAGACCACGTTCTATAAAATTACGAGCACTAACTTCTGAAAGCGCATTATATGTGGCCCGTAAAATATCTCGTCAGGTGGCCCTCAATTTGGCCCTATAAATTGGTATAGGATCCGTCTGACAAGTCCCGACAAGTGCTGTGGATCATTCTGGTACGTGCTCTGAAAGTGGATTAGTTCTCCCCTAAGACAATATGAGATACGAAGAGCACACCATGACCATTCCCATGCCAATCGTGGCCAACTGTCAAGATGATATCGTCAAATTCAAATCGATTCCATTTCGTGCTGGGACCCACCAATGGTTCGCCCCACTGGCCGGTTCTGAATACCAATCCCTTTCCCCGCGCCGTAACCCACAAGCTCTCTAAGCCTTTCGGCAATACATACATAGCCAGCTCTCCTCTGCGCCTCTTTTCCTCTACAAATAATGACAGTCCCGCYGCAAAGCCTGCTAACCAGAAAGACGTGTTGGAAATTAAATAATCAATGACATGTTGTGGTATCTTTGATATCGGACTAGAGGAAGCAGAGGGTGACATCTTTAGTTCGGTTAAAAGCTTATGGAGATTATGCTTGTAACAGAACAAGCCTGATGCATATATGTCAATCGCTAAGTCGTTGATAAGCATGCTTGTTAACTTACCCTGGTATATTACGACAAAAACGCCTAAGAACGCCGAGCTTCTCAAGCTTCCCAGACCTGATTTAACAAGGACTCTGCCTGGATCACGGATAAACGCCTTGCATTTGAACAATATCGCGGGGGCGAAATGCAAGACACTGTAGATAGGGAGCATCCACTTGAAGACGGCAAAGAACCGATCGAGGGGAACAGACATGCACGATGATAGTACAGGATGTACCGCCGAGCATGGCACATATCTAGGACGATATGCGGGGAGATCTAAAGAAGGTGAAGACGGGAAGAATTGTTCACGCAGATTCTTGAGGATCGTTAAGTTCGTAGGTGTAATGTCCTATAACGACTTAATAGAGAGTTAAGAGAGAGGGCCGTCGTGCATACCGGAATCGCGCATACTCGGTCTAGGTCTTGGAGGTCGAATGTACCCTCTCTTGCAAGACCGAGATTCATACGCAGACATTCAGGCGGCACTTTGGCTGCTTGGCCTATCCTGCAACATCCTCAAACAATCATCACCGTAGATCGAGGAGCTTCCTACCAAGCCCTGTATGACGGGGGAAGGGTATCTGGGCGCAGGAGGAACGCATACAAGATCTGGCCGCATCTAAAGTGTGCTTTAGCATTTCTTTCAGACAGCGATGACGTGAAAACTTACGCCAGTGAGAACACCAACACATCACCATTGGGAACGTGGATATTATGTTTAGTGGTGAACGAATTATAAGATCCCTGTAGGCCGCTGAGGTACTGTTACCCACCGGCATTAACGGAAAACAGGCTGAACAAACGTACCGAACAAATAGTTGCTGAGCAATGATTTCTCTCCTGCTTTTCTTTTCCCATATGACTGCCAAACCGCCAGCGATGGCCCCAGCTATCGCCGCATGCCATCTCCGAGTGTGCTTCCTCAGAAAGACCAATTGTGCGTGTGCGCTGAGTGATAGTCGAGCCCTGTGCTTATTGACTGCAACCTCCACCGTTTTCCCTGGGTTCTCCAAAGTTGGTCCGTCAGTGCCTAGCGTCTTCTTTGACTCTTCATTGTCTGGGCTGATGGCGGGGAATAAAATTGGGAGCGCATTTATCAAGAACTTGTATAATCCCGTAAAGGTCCCTACACATATGTGTCAAATTTCCACGTCACAACTTGAACAGTGTTCCCCTCGCACCTAGCATGGCTGCAAATCTCCAGGTGTCCTCGCCAAGCACGGCATGTCTAACCAGCGCAAACCTGCTATCTCTGACAGACGTCAAATTAGAAATAGATGATAACTAGCACAAGTGTCATCGAAATACCTCGGCACCCTCTTCAGACGTATCAAAGCCAGCACCAAATTGACACAAGCCCGGATATTGAATGCCAGAGTCGCCGATCCTACATGTGTTCGTCAAGCGCTGGTCTATCTCAGAACAGAGCTGACATCACTTACGAAACCCTCCCTTCCCCGCGTGCCTCAAGCAGGCCGCCAGACTGTCCAGCTCCACAACAGGCTCTCCCCTGTCCCTCCACACCATCTTCCGAGCCTCTCTCAACCGCTCCTGGTGATTCGCCAGCGCAACCAAATTTTCAAACGAAGCCATTGCACGGCGGGGGGTAAAGGTGATGCCGGGGGTGCTGTCGCCAGCGTCGAGTCGAGGAGAAGACCGGCCGGAGGGAGGCACAGTTGAAAGTGGGGTATCATTTTGAGACTCCATCCCGCTGACTCTAGTCTAATGGGGAATCGGGGCAATGTTGAGGCTCGATCTACGGGGTAGCCAGCGTGGCCGGTTGCCGATTTCCRAAAATAGAACATTCGGATTTGTTGTGCATTACGTAAAACGAAAGACTATGAAATTGTAGGAAATTGTTCATAATACATAGACATAGAAAATACATAAACCATCCCGTTGATTCGCCTAAATGTTCATAGATAAAATATTCGCACCTCRTACATATCCCTATGGTTCCCACACGAATGGGTCACGCATACTACTACTACCACGCCCGGGTAGGGAGTTGAGGAGAGCCGCAGTACCCATCGCGCCCGAAACCGTGTTCGCATAGTACGGCACGCCAATACTATTCAGCGTCGAATCGCGAGACTTGATTTTCAAACCCTTTCGTGGAGTAAGATGCGGATCACCAGTTTTCCCATTCGCCTTTATCCCTCGACCCTCTCTCGTGTCTTCAGGAGACGATCGAGGCTGTGGATCTGGCGGCGCCTCGGTGGTACTTGTATCCAGACCAGCCTTTGAGGAACTTGCCAACCTGAAATTCTGCATCGTCCTACTGAGCGCCTGCATAACCGACTGTCTGTCGGGCCACATGGCAGGGAACCGGGGTTGTCTGTTYGGCACCACTTCAGTACTGACTAGTGCATTCGCCCCCGAGCTTGGCGAACGCGAATACGACCGTTCCCCATCAGCAGCTTGACTTGTAAACGTAGACTGGATGGAAGAATCGGATAGTCCACGTCTAAGACGCCGTCGCGTTGATGGTTCGCTGGCTTGATTTGGACCCTCCTTTGGAATACTGCCTCGGGGATCTTGGTCAGTCGTTAGCGGTGGTGGTGGTGGCARCGTCGGGAGGTAATCGGGCTGTCCTGATGCACGGCGAAAGACGGGGTCGATAACCGCATCGACGTATCTCGATAGTCCGCCCATGATTCCTTCCTCCGAGCGCCGTCCTACGTCGCTTTCCCCACTAGGTTGAGGAACGGAGWTAGATCTCCCCGTTGCATCCACGCTCGGTCCTGTTAGGATAATCGATGACCTGGCCTTCCGCGGTGACTTATTAGGCAACATAACCCATGGCTCAGGTTCCAATGTCCTCGACGGCGCACCCGCAAAGATGTCCATTACACTCTTCGGTCCTCCTACCCCGGAAATAGACCTCTGCGGCTGCCGATCAAGATTATGGGATTCCGTAGGGGACCTGGAAAGTGAAGGCAGCACAGGGTCATCGCTACTTGAGAACGTATTCTTCACCCCTCCGCCCAAAAACTCGACGTTCACAGTCGTAGCTGAAGCAGCTAGCGCTGGCGCATTCTTTGGAACAGTCATTGTCCGAGGCCGAACGGCGCCTCCTCCCGCTACAGCCGAATTGGTAGCATCGGACGTACCACTTCGGCTGCTGACAGATTTGCTAAGCGGCGGTCCAGCGGGTGGTTTATCCCCCTTCTGATGTTTCTCCGCCCTGTTGCCTGGGGAGAACAGTTTGGATAACGGACCCATCCAGTGTAGAGTCCCATCCCATCCATCTTTCGTTCCATCCCCCAAACCGTCCTCTTCCCTCCCCGGATTCATCGCAGCCTCGCTCACCCTCGGCGCCTGGCTTGGATCCAAAATCACGTCATTCAGCACGGCCCTTAATCTCCCCAACTCCGCGAACATCTCCTTCATCAGCCTGAAGAGAGCCCGCACCTCCTTCCTTGTGCATACTGAAACCACCTTTTCATCTTCCAATAATACTCGGAACTGAGACCTCAGCGATGAAGTATCGGCGAGTATCTGATTWATAGTCGATCGTGAAAGGTGCTTGACGTCACCAGGGTTGTGATATAGGTGTTGGCGCTTAAGACGGTTCGTGAGAGTGAGAGCGTCCGCCTGAGAAAGCTTGGAAAAGAGTTGGGTCAGTCGTTCCAAGAGGACGGCGATATGCGAGGTGACAGTCTCCGACGAGAAGGAAGAAGATTCCGAACGCAGGTCGCTGCAGGTGAGCGGCGGAGGGTGAAGGGAGGCGCCATATGGGGTGAGATGACGGAACTGCGAGAATGGCTCGGAGGTTAGCCATGTACCGTTCATTTGTACGCCACGGGATCGCGTAGATACGAATTTGGTAGGTACAGGCCTTTCAACGGGTCCGCCATCTTCGTCAATGGCATCCGGATCCAGATCATAGTTGATTTGGAATTCTGGATACAGGCTACTGGAGTCAGGTGGATAACCCGATAATCGCGGCTCTGATGGTGTTGAAAAATGCGTCATTGGCGAAAGGGGACGGCGATTAGTTTCCGGCGTCAAAGGTTCCTGCTGTAACGAATTAATTCTTGGAACTGGACGCGGTGATATAAATCTTACGAATGCGCGCGAGCTTCGTTCAGGACTAACATTTCGCTGGTCCGGAACAGGTATCTTGGTGGTTTTGATATTAGGAGAGAGCCTGATCTGTGAATCAACACAAACTTACCGAGAATTCCTTGACGGACAACGACGCAGCTATGCTCTGCTTCTGACTTGAGGCTCTAGCTATAAGGAACTGTGAACAACCGACCAGGGAAAAACGTAACTGACACTTACGTGGCAATTCCTGATTAAGTCGCTGTTCCTCTACCTCCTCCTGCAAAGCATGGAAATCCTCCCGACAATCTGATAATAACTGTTGTAATTCCGCATTATCCCGTTTGACAAGTTCGTTATCGTTAACCAGAGATTCCAGTACTCTCGCCAGTTCTTCATGTTCATTGCGCGAAAGCCGCCCACTTTGCATAAGTTGTATCTGCGTGCGGGCATCCTGCAAAGTATGATCGGATAACTGCATATGCGTCAGGCGCTTGGATTGGAGTGCTTCCTGAAGCCGATGGACCTCCGTTTGAAGTTTAGCTATCGACATTAGCGTTTAAGAAACCAGTAACGTAAGATCGACAATAGGACCCACCCGTTTTCTCTTTTAGAACAGCAAACCTAGATTCAGCTAACCTCGCTCTCTGGGACTCAATGTCACGTTCTTGTTGTATATCATTTCTTTCTTTCATAGCTGCAGATAGGCGAATGTCCCAGCCAGTGGAACGTGCCTGAGTAGCTGTCAGTCGTGAGATCGTGGCTCGAGCTTCTTCCAGCTCTTGAAGAATAGACTTGGTTGAAGCTTCTGAAACTTCGTTGTTGATGAGTGCCTGGTCCAGGCGCTAAAAGGCATATATTATGAAATGTTAAAATGAATCAAACACGGACGGACCTTCTCCAGCAAAGCCTTCTCCTTGAGTAACTCAGTAACATARCTATCTCTTTCTTCTTGTGACCCATGGATCACAAAGGAACTGATACTGTCTATACTCTTTGCCATCGAAGCTTGTCGTTTAGGAGGTACCTGAATGAGATCACATCATCGTGATCAGTACCCCAGAGGCTACGCAGCAGAAAGGTAACCGACCTCGTGTCGCTGCATGTAAGCCTCATGGCGCCGCAACAACGCTTGGCCGACCTCTTAAAACCACCATATATACGTTAACATGTTGTGAGATGGATTGCAAGGCTTACCGGCGCTCAGTCTCAACCGGGTCTCAAGTCTCCCCTTCGTTTCCAACCAGTTGCTCAGGTTCTCGCAACTATCCTTCCCACAACAACAAGTGAGACGAAGTGGCGGATCCGGAGACGAGCTTCGTTGGGAGAACTCTGCCAGAGCAGCCGTCAGGTCTTCAATAGTGGGCGTCGCACTATAAAGGCTGTCGGGTGTTGCAGGTCGTGTCTGGCATGCATCGGAAATGTTCATGAATGGGGTGGCTCGGGAGCGCAAAGTGGGTGAGGTTAAGAGGAGAAGAAGAACCGACAGCGATCATTGAACTCTATTAGAACGGACATGTCATGTTACGCGTACGGCTATCGGGATTCGGGCTGACCCTTCCGCCACGTGCATGTGCCCATATAGTAAGTTCGACGAGTACATTACCATCACATCAATAACTCGTGGTGCCAGTGAGGCGCCACGAACTGCCAATGAATTACCCCAAGACGTACATCAACGCAAAGGACGCCGGCATCTCGGACGGGGTGAAGGAGCGTGAAGGTCACCGTTACGCGCGTACATGGCATAATGATCGAACAGCCCTGACCCTGACTTTTCCAGCTCACGTTTACCGCGGTCACACCACAGGTCCCGTTCTTAATTCYTAGAGAGCTGGAAGAACAATCAAACATTCAACCTTCCCGGTGTAGCCAATTCCAAAGTTCCTAAACGGAATCCGTTCATCATAGGCCGTGAAAGGTGCAAACGTGTGCCTCTCCCATTGTCGAAAATTATGATAACGGATTGGCGATTATCTGACATTAACCCCGATACGTCACTTATGGTTGGCTCTTCCGATCAATTTGCCAAAGCCTACTGCTATGGGTCTGGATCCATGATTCTACACTTCATGACGTCTGATATCGGCTCTGGTTGTCTCCAAGATAATTATGCATGTTTTTCACATCCAAGAAAACAAAGAAGTGATCAATTATATCGCACAATCTATGAACATTTGCGAAGGCACCCAACTACAAGCTCAGGAACGGTCAGTATTCCATCAGAACGTGGGGCTAGCTAATTGTGTCAGCCAGTAGAATAAGGATTTAGGGTAGAGCCTCACTTGTCGACGTTGATCACGTTGCCTGTATTTGCAAGTCTATTGCGACAGGTGTGTCCATTCAGCATATATCGTCTGGAATAAGACCTCCTGCACTTCGTACAGTCGAATCCTTGACCTCCGTGAGTCCTCGACTTCCAATGTCTCTTTAGGTCTGTTGCCCTTTTGATCGTCTTGCCGCATTGGCAGCGGTGGGTAAGCGAGCCGTCAATGTTAGACATCTCGAGTCTAAAGGACGGCGTCTGCGRATTCGTGGTTTGTATTGCTGAAAATTCACCAGATGCAGTGATGACCGGTACGTTATTGGTCGCGAATTGAGCAGAAAAGGCCATAGCATTTTCCATGCTTTGCATGGCAGACTACTAACGGTTAATGTGATGTACGCCAGAACGAAATCGGATCCTCACGTCGATGGCTACGCAAACTTCGAGAATATTGGAGTCTAATATGCTGAGAATGTCAGCACTAGGAGTTGCTGCGTCGTGAACCATTGCGCTTCGGAAGAATGAAGATGTGGCCAACTGCACCTTTAGCCTTATATACTAACGTTATTTCTGGGACCCAGCGCCCTGCGAAAGTTTGCGAAACGCGCCGCTGTGCAAAATTGCCGTTTCAACTACGCACACCTAGTTGCGTCCCTGAAATTTTCGAATCTTCTGCGCCACTAATTATTTCGCGTTTAGCCGACGACAAAGGACAGCCTTATATGGTCACGGACCAAAGTAGATTTGAGTCAGCCAGCGATTGCGGACGCCCCAATCAACCGCCGTTCTGGCAAGCCATGAAGGTGCGTGGTTAACAGGATCATCACCGTCGACTTTTTGTGGGCCTGCAAGTCAGCAGTATAAGGAATGACTCGTATCGAAGTTGCATTTCTGGCTAATAGTGTAAGTTAGTGGAATGTTTGTTTCTACTGTGCTGATTCAAGAAGATATCGGACAGATCCAGCGCCTATTTCAGGGCAGCTTCAATATGAAGGGGTATCAAGAAGCCGACGGGAGAGTCTGCGTGACATCATCAATATCCGCTGATAGACGCCAGTGCTGGTGCCCATTGGCATGGCATAATCCATATTAATAGTAAATACAACGATCCGTAAGACAGGGAGGATTTGTTGGCCGCTGCGGTAATACCTCCACAATGCAAGCTCTCCATTCTACGTTGTCCACGTTTGTGATTTTGATATCATGTGGTCCTTATCATCGCCACCAACACCCCGCCAGCTTGAATCAATATGGAAGCAATTTGACAATTGACACGTCCCCTATCAGCTCCGCTTGATGTCTCTTGCCATCATGCTCCGATAACGGAGGTCTTGGTGCTCATCACATCTAAATAGCTACATATATGGTCCAGGCTGGCGTTGACTGATGGAATTTCGAGGATTCCTCAGCATATAATGATGGCCCTGGAGATCAGGCGACAATGACGCATAAGCGCCCTGGAGCTGTGCCGGATTGGGCGTCTGTGCTCGCCGCCAGCACGCCATGTGGGCTCTGAATCGAATACCCCTGGATCCTATACACCGACATGGTAAAAGTCCCACACTGCGTCATTATTACCAATCTCTTGCAGATGATGGCGTAGAATGCAGGACTGAATACCATCCTAGACATGATGGGATCAAACCTGGCACAAACGAGAAGCTTATCGCTGTTTGTTAATCCGCATACTCGGTCCCCATACCATCTTAACATGCTGCATCACATCACATCTCTTTATGTAAATGTATGGTTAATCAGAGGCCCTGCCATTGAAGTGTCGCCGCTTTCTCTCGCGGTTYGAAAGCTCCTAATGGGTGATGAGAATTTATTTCATTAGCACGGCATCCCCAGGTACTTGTAGCCTTTCTACTACGGCCACTCTCCATCCTGGAGCTTACCARCATCATACGAATTTGTTTCTACCGCCAGGGAGGCTGCCTAGAATTTGACGTCCATCATGTCGTCTCAGTGATTAAGAAGCCACGGCGGCGAACACGGCTATGTCCTTCTGTCTATGAAGATGTTGAATGTGTGGCCAGCGTGTGCGTTTCTTTCAAGGGTTTCGAGTATTGCAGTGCGTACATATCCCCTTGCCGGCCTTACGCAGATAATTGAGATCAGCAGACCGAAAGAGCCCATCATTGCAAGTTGCGTCACGCGTCACCCAACGCTCGTAAGTTCGGGAATGATGAACATTTGTCGACCAGCTAGTCATCCTACGGCTGAAGCGTCGTCTCGGTCGCCTTTACATGTAAGAATGTAGGCGTAGTCTGTCGCTCAGGCTATGCACTTTCGCGACTTCTTTTGTAACGTTTCCCTGTACGTCGTGTATCCATGGCGGATGGTCCTCTCAAGCGCCCTCCGTTGTATAACGAATAGCGGATGTTTAAGCAAGAATGGACATGCGGGGGGAAGAGGCCAACCACAGGGGGGTTATTAGTCTCTTCTACCCTTCATCATTACTATTCGCTCCTGCTTCAGGCTCGATTTCGTCGCCGCCAATTTTGGACATCCCTGCAGCACCGTTGAGCTCCTCTGCGTTTCCTGACTGAGCTTCATCACCTTCTTCGTCGGGAGATTTATTGAATCCATTGCCACCGACTTCGTCTTCACGCGACTCATCAACTCTCCATCTCATTTCTTCCTCCCAACCATCTGGTATCTTTCCCCGCACCAGACTTGCTACATGCTCCTGTACTATCATGCCTGGAACGACATAACCATCAGCGGATTCAGAAGAAAATAAGAAATGAGCGAACCAAGTGCCATCAACGCTGAGCCGTTCATTACTTTGTACATGTCCTGTTGGTGTTTCTTCCGAACATCGGGTAGAGATTCTTCAGGAAGATATGATGTTGTTGATTTGGATTGTGATGCATCGGAACTCTCTTGGTTACTATGAGACCTCTCGTGCTCCTCGATACGGCGCAATCTCCTCTTCCTTGCGTATCTTGACCTTTCTTTGATTTTCTTTTTTTCCCTGTATGTTTTTCCAAGGTCCAAGAGCTCGCCGCGGTCCGAGTAGAACGAAGCCGCGAAGTAGTGCACGGATTTGAGGAGTTCCTGTTCTGTGTATTGGTACGCCTAAAGAGGTCTGGAATGGAAGATGGCGCACTGAAGAAGGCACCTCTAAGCGGGGCTCTTGAGTCGGGGCCAAGGAAGAGGAAGCAGTACGTGGAGCGTCAAGAAAATCTAAGTTTGCGTCAAATTGTCGTCTTTTCACAGTTCGGTAATCTTGTTTCATTTTTGGCTTTTTCTTGAGCAGGACCCATTCATCTGCCTTTTCACCCCCCTCTTCTCTTCCACCTCCAAGTGACACATATTCACCCCCATCATCTGCATCAGATCTGATATACCTCGTCTTATTTACCATCCCAAGCCCTCCTGCATCCTTTGCTATCCAGTTACCGCTTGCGTCCTTCACAGCCTTCTTTCTTTTAGGCATATTGTAGTTCTCGTCAGATTGTTGTACACGCGTTCCGTCGCGGTGTAAGCGTAAGGTGGCATAGTCATAGATGGTGCTTAAACGCAGGTTTGCCATGAGACTCGCTGACACGATGGTGGCAGGGCGGGCCGACGCTCGCTGAGGTCACAATGTCACAAAGATCGGATCGGCCGCTGGCACCGACGAAGATACAATTGACTTCGCAAGAATACTCATGAGCGCCCGAGAAGGCAGACAATATTCGCCTATATACGAGGTGGAATTCAGGMAAACCTGTTTAGCTGTCTGCGTGGAGAATTCAATAGTACATCCGACAGGTCTAATTACCGCGCGCGTGGAACTCTCGCTGCCTTCTCTCTTCCTCCTCCTGCTTCTTCATTTCCTCCAATTCAGACTTCCACAACCTCCTACACTTCTCCCACATGATCGTCAATTCGCCTGGCTTCATTGTGGCCATCTTTTCGTCGATACACTTTTTGCACGCATGTGGCATATTAATAGCATCTGGTTTCCCGACGGTGAGGCAGCACCTGACGGGATTCATGCCACGGTATTTGTTGCAATACATAAACTCAACGTGATACAAGTGTCCGCAGATGTAGCTTCKGGAGATAACGTGACACATGATGCGTTGTTATGACTGGGAAGATCATTTAAAGTCAGCGTGATGGCGCACGGGGATGAGAGTACTGACTCACGGGTTAAAATGCAAGGGAAATTGGCTGAGATAGACGACCGAAAGTGGGCTATGGATATTCCCGACAAGCAGCGCGCATTATATACCGGTCTCATCCCGAACCCTGCTGTTCTGTGGCATGGCTTGCGAAAGGAATAAAACGATGTTTGTTATCTCTGATGCCTCAGGCGTAAATTAAAACGACGTCTTTGCTTCTCGACTTGTACCCTGGAACTGAAAACCACCTTAGGGTTGCGGATCTTCAACTGGTATAGCCGCAAGGACAAACGTCTCCTTGGCATTGAAACGCACGCCAAGTGGAATAGTCATTAATCTGCAGCCGATATTAATGGCATGGTTGCGTACCTGTCTATCGACAGTTGAGGACAAAAGTGCATGCGACTGTGGTTACGCGAATACAGGGAAAAACACGGTTATGAAGCTTTGGCCATCCACAATTCGTTAGGCGAGTTCACCTTGAAACGTGTTTGCGGGACTTGCAGAACAAAGACAAAGCAGTGCCGGAAAGCCACTTTGAGATAGCGCGTACGCGGCTACGCCGACATCCTTCTAGCCATTGATAAGGAACATGTTTTAAACGGCAAGCCCCGAGCGCCCCCTTGGCGCTATAATTTAAATATCCTAGTGCATAGGTGTCGGACCGGTATCCAGGCSCTGAGGCCAGAGCCTCAGCGAAGAGGAATCTGTACTTTGAGCCAAAGACACATCGTACGTAGATGATCGGGATCGCTGAGTGGGATCGTATTGTTGCGAAACCGAATAGTAACGTCCCATCATCTAGAAGCCACGAAATTTAGCGGCGTACATAAGAATGTTGATACTAGCGAGCTTCAGACATGTTGTAATAAGAAAAATTAGATAAAAGTACCTTCGCATTCTCGTTTGTATCCATTCACAGTGAGCTAAAGAAGAGGCTGAGCGCTGGCATTGCGAGAGTCTAAATTTTATACGACGGTGATGGCTGACCAACGTTCCCGTCTGTTCCCACACGCCGAGAATGTGGTTGAGTACGTACATTACGCCGTACATGTGAGTTCTCTTCGATAGGATATATATTAGTCTCCCGTAGTCAGACCAATGAATTTATGTCTTTTTTGACGTGATGCACGACGATATATATGGCGCTCGAGTATTAGTCTAAATCTGGGTTTGGTGATGTTTGCACACTCATATTTCGAATCATCCGTCTCTTACSTCGAAAAAATGGTGACGCACCACAATGGTCGGGTGTGCGACTAGCATAGTCATACYGCATCGTCGTTCTTCAACATACTTACTCACAAAACACGAGACGCCTTTGTTTAATGCCTCGAAATGGGGAACAATAAGGTAGTTAACCGACGACAAAGATTTACAATCCATATAAAAAATAACTTCGAACAAGTACACGGCGACGCTTGCTATTTGAAACAGTTAGACTGATTCAAAGGTCCATAACAAATGACAAACTGAGGAATCCGCCAAAGGGAAGTTTGTGATCACTAGCCAATGAACCATGTACCACTTCCACCAATAGTTAATTTGTCGGGGATGTTCTGGTTCAGCTTGCCCGTAAGTTGTAATGTTACACCGTCGTATTCAAACGTAATGTTGACGCTGTCTTTTCCTAGGTAGGAAATAGGATTTATAAGCGCGATGTTGTATGTCCCGCTAAAGTTATCCAGGATGGTATACGTGATAGAAGCCGTAGGACAGTTGAATGATGGAACTGATTTATTGAATTTGCCCTTRATCACGACGGTGAGATTCTCCTCGGCGGGCTTGAAGGTACCAGTGAAGTCGCGATCGCCTCCAACGAATGTGCCGCCAGCTGATTGGGACATTGAGAACTTCTGCTCCTAGTTAGGATGTTCACTGTAGAAAAGAGGGACGAAAACGGACCAGTGGATTTTGGGCTACAGCAGATGTAGAGTGTTTGACAAAAGACTGTTGTGTTCCAGTAATGTGTCAAAAATATATATAATGGCGAACCTGTGCATTTCACTTGTCAACCATGCGCTTGTGTAAGCTGCACACTGCCACAGCCACATATACGCCATTTACGCTGTCGAAGGCAGTACGCCCGCAACAGCGGATACATAGCAGTAAATAGTGTGACTAGTGACAATCACATATTATCTCTGCCGCTTATCCCCATACCGTTCTCAACATATGACACATACATCAATAAGCATTAGGTGCTTGCCATTTATCTGATACTGGGATTTCAAATCGGCATCTGTGAAGCTTCATATTTCAATATCTGTCAAATGTCAATCACTAGCACCTTGTGGTATTTTCTACAAAAATCAACATAAATGTACCGAAAGGTGTGGTTTAGGCTGCCAACC
>JNHV02000540.1:0-14452 GCA_001691785.3 Amanita brunnescens Koide BX004
GCCAGCGTCAGGGCGACAGGTGACAGTTCCCCTGACTCGGGAACTCTGGCTATATGTTACGGAACTCTGGCCATGTGGTACGCGGGTAATGCGGCGAACGGAAGGCATCGTGTCAGCAACGTGCAAGACATTACGAGAAGAGCATGACGAAGTCGGGGAGAAACGGTAGAAGGTTCGGATGTTGACGGGCGCACGGTGACACAGCGACGAGAAGAGTGTGACAATCAAGGCGGGTGTGACAGCATGGAGGAGGCCGACGTCGATAAACACAAGAGCCAGGCCAGCGAGCCCATCGCAATGTTGTTGCCAAGCTAGTATCTCCATATCATGGCCAGAGTCAAAACGGAGGGTGGACAACAAAACGACGATGTCAAGAATGTCATTTATCGACGTTAGACGCCAGACAAAAGCAAGCTATAGCATCGTGCACGGYTTGTGGGGGTAGAAAGAGAGAAGAATGAAAAAGAATGATGGGCGGAGTGAGCTTATATAGAGTGAGGCATTTTATGAATTTGCGCCATTTCCTCGGAATCTGTCATGAGGCATTTTTCTAAATTTAGCACTTGCCCTCCAATCCAGGCAATGCAAACATCTACACTTTCAGGCTTAGCTACGCAGAGAAAAAAAATCTTTTCACTTGCCGAGAAAATCGCCTCTGCGGGAACGCCCCAGCCTTGCACCCCCTCAGCGGCGCTATCCATCCTCGTGCCGAGCATCACGCCCACGACCGCCCCGCTCTCCTCGTCAACGATCGGCCCGCCACTTGATCCTGCCGTTGGCTGAGGCTTGAACAGCATGTGCGATAGATCGTCATACGTCCCAGGCTGCCATAATAGTAATACATCATCAGTCCCATAACGTGAACAAAACGAACCCACCTGAGTCTCCCTCCCTGCCATGTCTCGATATCCCACTACTTCTCCATCGACCCACTTGCTCCATGTACCACCGAGCCATGGGCCCCACCCAGACTCCTCGGGTTTCTGGTGTACGACAAAGTGCGCCTTCACCTTCGTTTCACTTGGTACGGGGTACGGCGACACCGGCAGCGCCCGCGCAGCACCTTCAGGGAGCTTGCACGACAGCAACACCAGGTCCAAGCGAGGGAGCGAGGAGACGATCTTGCTAACAGGGTGGAAGGCGGGGTGCAGGTCGTGGCTATTGCTGGTGACGACAAACGTCCCGCTTTGCCAGTTGTTGGCTGCCGTGCCTTGAAGAACTGGCGAATGTCTAATCTATAGAATAGAACTCAATGTAATGAAACGTRGGGCAGAAATGAAGGTGCTTCGTACCTCTTCTAATGTGTGCGCGCATGTCAGGACCAGACACTCATCGTCTTCCCGCTGTCGCGCATTCAGTAGAAACCCAGACGAGAGCGTTACTTTATCGTTGAACCCATCAGTCGCGCAATGCGCCACAAGCACTACGCTCTTACTGTCCCTCCCCTTCACCCTCTTTTCTTCCACTGGTCTCGATTCGTACGGCAAATGCACGCGGTCCAATACAGTCCCGGCGGAGTGCACGTATTGATGTATAAGTGTCGTCAAAGGTGTCTGGTCCACCTGGTCTGAAAGGGCCGCGAAGCACTTGGTATCAAACAGCGACTCGCCGATCGTTTTGTCAATTTCATTTTGAGTCGTGCTCTTCCTGGACGGTGGCGGCGGCGGCGGCGGAAGCACGATTATAAACGGAGAGACACTGGCATAATGTCTTCTCGTGCGCAGAGTGCGAAATGCAGCTCGTTTGAGGAAGGTCATGGTTATAGATAAGATAAGATAGCGTCTATCCCTTGCCCACATACTTTTGCTTCTCGTACTCTCTCCACAACGTCTTCATCAGCATCTTCCCACCCGTATCCAACGCGCTCACCATCACTGCATCCCTTCCGTGTTCACTCACCATCCCACACAAAGCAAACAACCCAGGTTGCATCTCCCGTCTCACTTCTGCGCTCAACACACACAGCGGATCGTTCATACACTCGATGTACGCTTTCACCACGTATATCGCATGCTTTGAGAAATGCTGAGCGAGAGATTCAGCCTTCTGCATCTCTCCCTGCGTGAACGTTCGCACAACCGTTTTTGCGCCCAGCGCTTCGAGCAGTCGTGAAAGGGCCTTGGCTTCGTCCACTCCGAGTGCATTTTTCGCGCTGATCCAGCGCGGCTGGGTGTCCATCACCATTGCCGTTTGCTTGGCTCCCAGCATAGGGCGGCACGCACGCATGCAAAGAATCAATTGTCGTAGCATCATTCCGAGGTGAGGCAGCGTCCAAGCAACGAGATCCCTTCTTAGCCGAACGAGGGCACCCATGGTGGATACTATCCGATGAAAGATGACCGTGGACGTTTCTTGGTCATGCAGACGGGAAGCCGCAAGGAATTCGCCCAGCAATTGCCATATCCCGCTCAGATCACTCGACCGTAACGCCGCTGGCTGCAAAATCGTCAAGTTCCCCCGATATGAGGAGATCGTAAACTCATACCCGTTCGGACGAGAGCTGCACAACATAGTCGAGCACTCTGACTCTCAATTCCATAGGCCCATTGACGAAAATATCATGACCAACAAACGTATTRACACACTGCATTGTAAATGTCTGAACGTGTTTAAACGTATCTGGTCCGGGTCAGCGGCATCAAATTACATGATGGTCAAGGCGTACTTTGAGGGTAATCCTTCAACAAACGTGTCGCGAGGTACACGGTTTGTGTCAATACAGGAGGTGGACAGGCCCTGTGATTTGACAAGSCCTCCAATACAAGATCCAGTACATGTGTGTAATTTGAAACGGAAATACTTTTACATGCGCGAGACATGTAACCGTCTAAGCGATCACGACCTAAATAACTGGTAGTGATTCCTTCATAGGCCGCGCAAGTAATTGTGCTTACCTTTGTCATCGAAAACAAGCGCAAATGATACGTATACCGCCATAACTCGCTCCAGTTGTCCCGCCTGCTCACCTTCAGGGAGACACTGTAATTCTTGGAACATCATGGCGAGCGTCATAACCCTTGCCTCGTCCAATGAGACCGATGCATTGCTGTCATTAGCCACAACTATCCTCGACGCTAGGCGACCTCCGAACAACGGTASCTCATTCTCCAAAGCTAACCACTTTCCGAACGACAGAACAGATGTCCATAGAGTCATGGAATCGGTTTGAGCGCCTAACGTTGGCTGATGGACCACAAGGGTATTCATCCGTGGCAAGAGAAGCGAGATAAGTTGAGCATATGTCGCCCGCATGCAAGTCCTTATTTCTTCCGAGAAGCTGCCCAGATGTCGTCAGGCACATCCCGACAATCARCAAGAACTCACCTTGGCAATGAAAAGTCCGCGACTAAAATGTCAATTACCCGAGCAACTCCGCGCGTGCTCGCCGCGGATGTTGTCCAACTTTTCAGAGAGTTCATAATATCCTTGTTGCCCCTTTGCGCAGATCTACAGAGCTCCCTGCATCGAATTATTGACAGGAAACTGAGAGAAAGAAAAAGGTTACGAACTGGAAATATATCACCATTAAATCAAGCGTTGTGTCAATGCACATTTCTTGATCGGCAAACTTGGCAGGCTGGCTGATCATAAGATGTTCAAGGAATCCAGCAAGACCCAATGTCTGTGAATCATCGTCAGTATAGGCATGATCAGCAGAAAAATACGCTCACAGAAGGCTCCACGTGTCCCGTATGTGTAAAGACTCTCTTTAGGAAGATTCGCAGGACAGTAATCAGCTGGCCAGTGTTCTCGTCGGCTTTACAGGCCGCAGAGCTTAGAAACRCGTCCGCGCTCAAGGCTCTTTTGACTAACATCGCCCGACTGGATTTTGTCAAGTACTCCATAGGGACGTACAACACCAGCTGATAAACGGATGCTGCCTTTATGGCTTGCCGTACGTCAAGAAGGTTATCGAGAACCGCCGTCGAGTCCGYCAGGAACGATAAGAAAACGGCTAAGACATATTATCAGCACTGGCGCTATGGATGAATTTGCTGCGCAGGACTAACGTCGGATGCTATGCAGCTCCCAGAAATGAGCGGAACGCAGAACCATCAAAAGTACATCGTGTGGGCGCAACTTGGTACTCTCTGGCGATGAAACGTTGCCGAGGGGAATCGTCATCACCCGCTCTATGAATCGCCTCGATTGTTCGCTGGTAGCATACGAGCTAGAATGCAATTTATCAGATACTCACTGCGTCTCCCAATTCTACTCACTCTAGGGTGGGTAGCCATCGTTCGACTAGCATGTGCAATAGTGCCAAGGCATAATTCGTCCTTCCTTCTTCACCGTATGTCAGCTGATAGGGATACCCGGACCACCAGCTCTTCCTATACGACAGCCTCTGCTCGAGACATACCAGCGSCTGCTCAACAGTCGCCCGTGTCTCGGTCGGATCTCGAACAGCGGCCTTGCTAAAGAGATAGCGAAACTGTGTCCCGTGAACATTTCAACAACATGTGAGGAACGAGGGTGCTCACCGCTTCAAGGCCAAGTTCAGGTAACACATGCTCATTTTGCGTCAAACCCGTTAGCTTCTCTACAAGTCCAGTGTCGCACTCAGCCGGCTGAGGTAATCCAAGATTCCTCGACGAGTCTAGGACATAAGCCAGCCTCAGCACAGCAGCGGCGCATATCTGCCAGCCCCATACTTTGTGACTCTCGTGGCTGCGTAGCTTTTTACATAGCTTGCCAACCACCTTGGATATAAAACTGCACCGAAGCGGGTCCACTGCTGTAAGAAACGATGTGCGCTCATCACTGCGTAGGGTTCTCGCGGGAAGCGCGGATAACACGGCAGATGCCAGAGCGGTCAAAAGGGACAGTCTAACGGCAAGAATATCGGGGTGCACATCATCGGATTCCCGTCCTTGGCGAGCGTGGCGTGCGGCCTTTTCCAGGCCCTTCCATGCACTTTCCAGCCTCTCCGCAATGGTCTGGGCCAAAGGCACAGTCTGACTCGCTGTGACGAAGGTCTGCACCGTTTTAGCAAGCCGACTGAGGTAAGCGGGCCTAAATAAAACACATGCAGACCTCGATTGGTATATTTGACTAGCATCGTCAGAGTCAGAGTCAGCGGAAGCAATATGTTTTGGAGAGCATGCAATATCCAATAAATTTGAGACGTGGGTAGGAATGGTTCTTGTTTTGGTGTGGAAATCCAGAATGAGGTCAAGAAACCCAAGGAATGACGACGATAGCGATRAAGTGGAACCATCCCCATTATGGTTCTTTTTGTCAGCGGTCAGAGTTGGATATACTCAAAGTCAAATAGACACCCACCCGAAGTAATTGGGGCAGGATGCGGGGCAGGGCGGGTAAGACAATGTCATGATCGATCCGGGTGATCGTTGAAAGACAGTCTATGGCCGGTGAAATGACAGAGGGCCGGCCTACGTCGACAGGATGAGCTGGCGGTGACGGAAGGAACGACAAACCTGACCTGCCAACGCGTCAATAGCCAAGTCCCCGATCCGATTAACCCCAAGCTCCGCATCCGGTAGAGAGCGATTGAACAAGTTGTTTTCTCTCACGATGTTCAATAGAGCATTCCTTGCCGTCCAAGCTTCAAGTGAAGATKGATCATCCCCTAGCAGTGCTTGACATCTAATAAAAAAGTGCATCCCGGCTGCATTAAGTTCATTTGTTCCAGCACCCGGGAGTTGATTCGATCCTTGACCAAAAAGGGTTGTACAATATTTTTTGACGGCTTGGAGAAACGAAGAAAACAGGCGAGGTAACGCAATCATAAGAGCATTCTTCGATGACTCTGCTACGTCTTGGAGAGCATCCAGAATGGTGTCCCCCGACTTTGAATCATGAGACTTCCGCAGCACATCAAGATTGAAAAAAGTTTCAACTCCGGCATTGTATACACTATCCTGCAGTGGCTCATCAACCGTGGTACAAGCGATGAGCTCCAACCAGGGCAGCAGATGCTGCTGCAAAAACAAATTACAAATCTGCAACCACGTCAGATAGATAATAGCAGCGAGAGTAGAACCACTGACTTTTTTCTTGTTTGAATGATTGGAAACCGAGTTTCGATACGAGTTTACTACCAGATTGACCAGACCCTCGTCTATACCATGCTCCTTTATCAGCGGCAACGAGGCGCCGAAACATTCCAACAGTGTTTCTGTAGCTGTTTTTTGCACGCCTAGAGGCCATATAGTTGACAGACACGCGGCGGCCGTTTTTGACATGTGGTCATTTTGGGTATACGAACCAAGAAAAGAAAGGACAATAGGCGCAATCGGGACGCGAGCGAGAAGGGCACTTAGCCACGTCTTCAACGGTCTTGCATCGATGACGCGGTCTCGGTCGCATATAATGTCAGCTAAAAGGGCCCAATATCGCACATCAAGGACGGGGTTTGAGTCTCTGTCGTTACATACGTCTAGAGTTTCGTGTTGAAAATAAGATGGACGAACCTATCTTTTCCTTTGTCCTTTAGGAGTTTTGTGAGGATCCATTCCGTGATGACCTCTGCCTTGCTTGGGACGTAGAAAGATGTGCGGTCCCATACTTGTCTGGCGATCTCGACTTTACAAGGACCATCTGGGAATGGTGGGTCTGTGGTGGATTTGAGTGCCCTGACAAAGTCCTGCGACGACTGGATGGCAGTCATCTCCGCATTGGCTGCARAAAAGATAGTTCGAGGGACGCGTAAAACCTTAACCCTAAGTTAGGGCTCACGCAGCGGCCACGAACTTGACATTGGTGGATGTCCCTTGGATGGCACGTTCCTACTTGATGATGTTACGAGCATATGTGGATGGCTCGAAAGTTCACGAGCATTGTGCTAGCAAGGYAAACCCTAACCCTACCTGGGGAGCACGTATAGGAGTCTTCAATACCTGACAGAGATCATGAATAACGTCGGAGCTGAAACGCAACGTGGCCACTTCAGCGGCGGGAAGAATACGAGGTACTAGAGGTGTGTCTGGAGCCATGTTCCAGTGAAAGCTGCTTACTATCCGCAGTCGATATTTCCGGACTACATGACATGGGGAGAAAACTCAAGGATTGTGAAAGAGTGCATATAGTAAAGATACAGCAAGATGATTGATACGCACAAGAGCGACGAAGGCAAGTTTCAAGAGGCTAGCCTACATTCCCCTATCCTCTTGAGCATCCTGCTCCTGCCTATGTACCCAAGCCGCCGCAGATACTCTCTATTCGAGTGACGCATTTCTGGCTACCAAATACTACTCGACTCCAATCGTTGAACGAATTGTGGCAACCAGGTGAAGGGGTGCTCTACAAGTGGGTAGAATATCTGACTTTCTCTCCGCTATGGAGTTGGCTGCGGAGGGCAACGAGATCCAGTGCGTCTAGCGCCAATCRCTGATCGGGAGTGTATACATAAGCCTTCTAGACTCTGTCATCCAGCTCCACTGGTCCTCGTGGCATCGCTGAAATCATATGAAAGTCTGAGGAGATCAGCGCATATGTTTCATGACATACAWGGGTTTGAAGTGCCTGCAGCTATCGTGTAGTCATACGTTTTGCAGGATGTGGTTGGCAGATTACTGGAGACTATGTATTGCAGAGGGAGATGTGGGTAAGGTCGGATGTGCGGACCCTGGATGAGTGAAGGAGCGGAGAGAAGCGCAGCTGGACGAGGTAGCACGTGTGGTAAGCGAGGAGGAGGGAATGACGGTGAGCGGATACGGAATCTGAATGACTCGCCTGAGGATGCGTAGACCCAACTGTTGTGTAGTCGAGCCGCGGTGCGCAAGGTGAGGTTCAGGTAGTGTAGGCAATGCGGCTATAGATTCTGGGTGGCGCACGGCTGCTTGTGGGATCGAGCATCGACTGGTGCGGGAGTATCTGGCAGCGGCGTATGGGTCGGAGGGGCTGGAACGGCGGTACGGGCGGGGGAAATTTCGCCGGCTGGCAAGTCAGAGGCGTTCCATGCGAGTGCGGCGGCTCGGCTGACGGGATGCAGCCCACATTTCTGCTACCGTTTGCTATTACAAATTGTTTGACGAAATGGAGATCGAATAGAAAAGGAGTAACAATTGAATTGGATCCCTGGTCTGAGACACAGGCTCTCATATAGATTTCTCGTCTTCGCTTCTTCCTCGTCGCCATCGAGGCTCTTTGTAATTGATACCACTTTGTGTCAATACCCGGCCAACAATACCCTCTCTTCTCTCCAGCCATGATGGATGTCTACTCAACATCTTTTACGTATCCACGCAAGTCGCGTCACATTCGTTCTCCAGCGTCCTCCCTCGACTACCAGCTGCCCTCCGTCTCCGATCCCTTTGCCTCTCCAACCCACCACCACCATCATCTGCCCTCCACCTTGACAGACGTCGCCCTCCCTGCAGACGCGGATGCTATCCAAAAAATCGCAATGATGGCCATGTCCTTGCATGGCTGCCACGTCTCCTACCTCCTCGCAGACCATGCTAGGGCTTGGAATTTCTACGTCACTGGCGCCTATCAGCAGGTCATGGCCACTCGCGGGATGATTCTCAAGGAGTGTCCCATCCAGGTTCGTCTCTTTGCCCTTTCGTTCCGCTCCCGCTGACATGCCGTAGCATCGCGCCGCTATCAAAGTTGCGCGCTCAGAGATCCTCGATTCCCCTTCCTCAAAGCCTTCGCTCAAGCCTGAAGTCCGTCGTCGCCTCGACGATATTGCTTCCCAGACTCTGGCCCACATTGCCGTCGTCAACAGTCCTCTTGCTCTCTCCAACCGGACTCCTCCCGACGGCGTAAGTAGCAGCGCAGGATGGAAGGGCCTTGAGACAGAGCGTGTCTGTGAGTTGGTCGTCACTGGGACGGAAGACTCGGTCGATTTGGCGCGTGTTCGCTTGCTCGTCATGTTGGACGAGTTGGTGAGTCATCCGCCCATCCACTAACCTCAACCCTCCTCTGACACTTTCTGAAGAGTGGTCTTCATGCGGAGCGCTGCGARATCGATCACCAATTTCATGCAATTATCGCTGGAAAGAAACGTTCAATGTTACAGACTATACAAGAAGAAACTGCGACGAATATTTATTATCCTTCTCCATTACAAGGTCTAATGGGTCCTGAAGTGTCGAGCACTATCACTTCAGCTGGTACAAATTCACGGAATACGATCTGGATAACGGGTGAATTTTTTGGGGTTCAGAGAGCGAGAGACATGTTGTTTTCGGTCTCAGTCAATAAGGTGCGCTGGTTCACGTCGGTAGACCTGCTYTGACGCCGCTTGCAGAATAAATCTGTGATGTCACGAGACACCGCTATACTACCTCGCAAGCTTGATTGGATGGTGACCGACCGCGGAGATGATCTAAAGCAAATWATGAACGACAATGCCACATTCATCCAATTTCCTCCTCTAGGCAGCTCTACTAGCTTGATTACCGTCTACGGGGATCACAGGGTTAATGTTCAGCGTACAATACGGTCGATCATGTCACTGGTCAGTATGCACGCCATGCGACTTGCACGTCGCTGACTCTAATCGTCCAGGCATGCCAATACTATGTCGGGTCTTTCTGGCTCCTCCCTGTCCAATTCAATGCACTACTACCGCCTGCAACCTTGAATCCTAGCGCTGTCACCAACCTTTTGAAACAAATATCTATTGCCACGGGCGCTGAAGTAGTTTTTAAGAGCATGTGCTTYGAAATGCACGGCCTGGAGCACGAAGTTCGTGCCGCGGTCAGTATGATCATGGATCTCGATATGATTAAGGTGGGTATGGCGATTAGGGGGGTTGAGCGTCGGCTAAATCGCAATGTAGGCATTCCACCATGAGATCCGCTTCCAAATCGAGCTTTCAAACGAGCACCGCGAATTTATTAGCGGTAAGAAGAATGGCAAAATCAATAAGATTATGCAAACCACCAACGTCAAGATCAAATTCGAAACATTCAATGACCACAACTTCCTTATCGACATTTCTGGCCCTGATAGCTCGGTTCTACAGGGCCTTACACTCTTGCAGGAGGAATTGCCTGCGGAGATCTCGTTCCATGTCCCAGAGACGTAYCATAAGCGTATCATTGGCGTCGGGGGCCGAAGTATCCAACGCATCATGAAAAAGTATGGTGTATATGTAAAGTTCTCCAACGCGGAAGAGTTTGCAGCGCTTGGGGGGTACAACGACAACGACGACAACGTCGTCGCACGTACGCCAGCGAAGAATGCCATAAATCTAGATAACCTCAAACAATCCGTTATGGAGTTGGTTAATCCAAAGGTAAGCCTTTTCGTTGCCTAGTAAATCATCTACGACTGCTCTCGTTTTCAGGATAAGGATTACATTAACGAAACTGTATTAATACCTCGTCGATATCATCGCTCGCTGTTAGGGGAGAAAAGTATCTTCATCCACGATATCGAGTCCAAGACAAATTCCAGGGTCCGCTTCCCAGATAAAGAAACAGCGTCCGATGTTGTAATCATTTTTGGTCCGGAAAGTCAAGTACAGATTGCCGCCTCGATGTTATTGGTATGCTGGTTTGCACCTACTCTTTTCTGGTGACTTACTGGGTGACTAGGATCATGTTCCTTTCGAGGCGGACATGGGGGTCCCTCCCAGCTCTGATCTGCCTCGGCTCTCTGCCTCGCCCGAATTTACAAATCTGGTAGAGCGGGTAAAGCGCGAGCTTCAAGTCTCCATAACGCCCAACTTCAAGGTATTTGGAGCTTCAAATGGAGCAACTTCATCTTCAACAGCGACTGCCCCAGAGGCACCGGCAGAGTACTCGTTCAAGTTCCGTTGCCAGCGAAGTAATAGTGACTTCCTCATTACGGCAAGGGAGATGCTTGAACAATTTCTTCTCAATCACAACGTGCATGTGTATCCTTCACCCACTTCTCACTCGCATAAAAGAGGCGACTCGTTCGCCGAAGCATTTCCTCACTTTGATAGTAAGGTACTTTCAACCGCCAGGACCCGTGGACATGGTGAGTCTGCCTCATCTTGTACACGGACACTTCTCATGTTCTCCCCGGTAGAATCTATGGACTTGGGTCGCTCAGAAGTTGTCGGGGATCGAAGACTCAGRCTCGCCAATTCGTCTCCAGATGTCAAGGCTCTGTTCAACTCACCAGCTTACGTATACAATCTCGACGACAGTACAGATTCTAGCTATATGGCTGGAGCTTTATCCGATTATTGGACGCCATTGGCTCCTATTGTGCGTATCCAGCGTAGCTTCTTGACATTTTGTTGTTGACTGTAAGCAGGGCTCTGGAATACCTAGTCGCACGAAGCAAGCTGATGACGCTTTGAAACGAGGGTCGGACTCATTGCTAGAAGCCAAACTAAAGGAGCAAATTAGGAAGCCGCTTTCGCTGACAAACCGGGCCCAATCGCTCGATCTCACAAAGTCGTTTTCGCGGCTCACAGGCGATTCATATTCATCCTTGGCCCCTCCAGAATCGCCAACAACGTCCACAGGCGACACTGGCGGGAATTCAAGCCCAACGTCGGTATCATTTCCCTGCGTCTATGATCCTACAATGTCATCAGGAACAGCCGTCATTGGTTCTTCGTCTCAACTCGGCAGTGCGGCTGATGTAGAGGACATTGACGAGGTATCCCGAGTCATCTCCAACCTGGGATTGTGAATATCCATCTGTCACCCGATCTATCGAAAGCAGAAGTCAAAAAATGTATTCGAGCTGCAGGTTTATGTTAGGGATTGTTGTCTCGTCATACACAAGGCGGTGCATCGCCGCATAGTTTCTGTTTTATATTCTATCCAGCCATCTAAACTCATCTGCATATTTTGCTCACGTATAACGCTCTCATGATGGCGCCCTGAATGTGCCACGATCCTGGTGTTTATCTGCAGCTCGTATCTTGTATATTACCTCCATAATAGTGGACTGGTCGTATCATTATGTCTCTACTAATAGTGTGCTTTTACGATCCGAAATGTTAAACCGATGCTGACAAATATATGGCCTCCCTGTGATGTAATTCTGCGGCCCTTCTTTAGCGCTGGAAGCGCTTCAGACTCCGCGGCCTAGCCATCAGGGCAACCGCGACAGGAAGGTAATTGCTGCCAAATGCTCTCATAGTGCACCAATGACCACTGTCATGATCATTGAAATCCAGGTGAATACTCCATCGAAGCAACATGTCACAGGTATGGAAAGTAAATGGCGATTCGTAAGGCAAGAATTGACGCCTCGCCGTTAGAACTGCCTCGAGAAATTGCCAGAAGATATATGGCGCACCGTATTCGAGCTGACCGGAGACGGCGTCATATATTTTCCGACTGCAGAGAGGGCGCACAAAGTTCCCCTCATCCTCGCCGTCGTGTGCTCGAGATGGCGTCAGATTGTGCTGGACATGCCGGGGCTGTGGAGGAACCTGGTGCTGACCCGCCGCCTGCGTATTGATGCGCTGCAAGATGTTCAAGTCTTGCTCGCCCGCGCTCGACAAATGCCTAGGTCTCTTACCGTGTTCACTCGAAAGAGGCCGGTCATTCCGAATCTCGTTCTTGATCTAATTGCTCCGTATCGATATCGACGGCTTATTCTTTCCCTTCATCGTGAAGAGGTGGAAGCACTCGCTCGGCTGTTTATCCTGAAGCCGCAGTGGACGTCTGGTTTGCAAGAACTGGCGCTGTACAAGTGCCAGAAAAGCCAATTCACCATTCCCTTTGCCTTGTTTCCACCTGACGCCCAGTTGTCGGAGCTGACGTCGCTGAAGTTGAAGGTTTACCAGACAATTGACACTCAGTTTCTCGTACACGCGAACTCGTGGTACAAGCTGCGACATTTGCACATGAGTACGAGGGTCGCCGCGCGGTGCGCTTTCGAAGTTGTCCGGCACTGTTCCGCAACTCTGGAAACATGCCATCTGGTATTGGACCGAGATGTGGCGTTCGCAGCGCGAGCTCCTTCGCTCAATGACCATGTTCTTCTTCCGACTCTGCAAGCCCTTGCCATCACCTTTTACGATGGACAGGATGTGGAGCCCTTCATTCGCCCGTTGGTCCTTCCCAGCCTAGTCTCCATTTCACTTTATACACCATATAGCGAAGATGTCTACCTACGCTGCGACGTATCGCTCTTTGTCCATCTTTCTCAACGTTCCAGCGGTATGCCACATATAGAAGCCCTTCACATCGACCGTGCAGAAGATCCCGTCGACCTGGGCACGATACTGAGGACGATGCCCTCCTTGAACGAAATCACACTAGACCCACTGTCGCCCCTCGAGGTCGACGCTCTGAACGAGCTGGTAACGGGCGAGCTCGGGCCACGTTTGGAACGGCTCTACGTCGGAACCGTTGAAGACGACCACGAGCTTGCCTTGCACATGATGAAACAAGGCCGAAATCGGCATGCTCAGAGTAGAGATGGTCCAAACAGAATACCACTTTTGCACATAGAGTTTCTGCCGCTTTGAACTTTCAAGTCACTAGATTTGTACCCGGCATGTAGTTCATCTGATAACTAGAATCTCATGATAAATATTAATTGTGCCACAGTGTGGGTCATGGATGTAACCCTCCTTTCTGGAACACTATACTATGATCACTTGGCTACAGACCCATGGTTCCGATACAGAAATCAGCCTCTGAAGGACATGTACCTCATATACCAGTTCGCTACTCTGTTTTTCCGCGTACCATGGTGGATCCTAGTGTCGTCGGACTCGGGTTTACGGTGGTGGCAGTGCAATCGGAACTGAGGCACCCGTTCTTCTACAGAGGTGCAAAGACTGCGCAAGAGTTGCTCCCGAATGGCGGTGTTTATGTGCTGCCACCTAATAAAACCGTTGAAGTAACCATTCCTGGTGGTGCAGCTGGTTTTCCCGTGAGTTTATGGTTCAATTTGAGAAATGGTATTCACGCTAAATAAAGCATCCTTTCCACTTGCGCGGGGTGAGTTCCCAATTGCGAGTTAGCCTCCTGGCCCTCAGACTAGCATAGCAAACGTTTGATGTCGTTTGGAGCTCTAACAGTGAGGCCTGAGCGCTGAGCCAAGGTGTGGGGGAGCGCTGTGCCGTCACATGCTCGACTGTGCGCCTTGTCCAGCCTCCCACATCCAGCCCTTGCTTCAAGCGCTGCCTACCTCTGGTATGTCCTGCGTCTCCCATTGCGTCGCCCTAACAACCACCTGCACTAATACCACCCACATCCATCCCTTGCAACCGCTCGCATCCGCCGCCTCCGCCTGCCTCCTGAGTCCTTGTCTGCCCCCTGGTAAGTCCTGCACCACATCCTCGTAATGTTGTCCTTACTACCGTCCGTATCCGGCCCTTGCAATCGCCCACCGGGTCCCACCCTTTTTACCCCATGACCTCAATGAAGCCCCTTGCCTTCACTATGCGGGCGGTGCCCCATGGCCGGCTGCACCTCCTGCCTCGCTTTGGCAGAGACGGCAACCCGTCACCCACCGCCGCCCATCGTCTCGCTCTGGCTTGCGTTAGCGGAGGCCCTAATTTGTGAGCACAGCTCAATAGTGTACTTAT
>JNHV02000541.1:0-14352 GCA_001691785.3 Amanita brunnescens Koide BX004
TGGAGGCGGGTTCGAAACCTGCTGGCCTCGCTTTTTATTTGCTCTCTGTCCAAGAACCTCAACACTGTGTGGTAGTCACTTGCATGGGCTAAGACCTGGTCACCTACTTGCGGAATATCAACACAGGATGCAACAATATCAAACTGGTCATGCGAGAATATGGCAAGACGCTGTAGGTGATAAATAATGGCTAGAAACGATCAGTCGGTCATCTGTTCGCTCATGCCGGCGCAGGTTTTGCATTATTTTTCTGGCGTGAAGACTGGGGTTGCGTGTATCCATGCATGTATATTATGTTCGGTCTCGACAATGCAATGAACCTCATTTCGTCATCCGGCAATGTGGTAACGATGGCAGGTTTGGTAGATCAGCGACAATCTCAGTCCAATTAGAAATGGAACAAGAAAACAAGCACATATATATGTCATCCCGCCCTTACACGAATCCTGGAGTGATGACTTAAATTCAGTTTCCGTAAGTTACATGAAAATCTGCCAAAGGTTGGGACCGTTATCCCGAAGTTCTCTCGCCAAAGGCCTTTGCATTCTCAATCTATGAACATCCCACCTGCCGCAGGGCCCGAAGGCTCAGAAACCAAGTCATCTGCTGGACAATCACGTAGTTGAGCTAACTCGCTACGCCAATTCCTAAAACGCCGGAGGAATTGGTTTTCGTCCACTGACCGGCCATTTGCGCTCTCCTCCYTTTCGAGTATCTCCATAACGTCACAGAATGCCTGGTCGACCCTGTCTAACGCGTCTTTCACCAGAAAAGGGTTTCCAAAGAAACTCGACCGGTTACGAGGCAATGTCGGAGAGGCTAAATGGTAATTCAAATCAGTCTACATTCGCTAGCRAGTAGGCGTGAACATGAAGTGATTGTGACCTTTCGGATCGGAYTTTGGATATACTCGTCCTGGGTTTTCTGGGCAAGGTGTTGGTGGTAAACCTGTGCTTTGCCCCGGAAATTTGGCATCCGCTACATAACTATSAGTCAGACTATGACACTGGAATTGAGTGACTCGCCTTCTCCTAAAGACATCTTTGAAACTAAATAAAGGACTTCACTGTGACTGGCTTATATTGGGTCGAAACTGAGAACTATGACGCAGTTAACTGATTGCTTTGGAGCATCGCGCGGCATGAACCGTGCACATCAGGCTAAACCGAGCAGGTCACTTAACATCCATCCACCAAACACCAGCCATAAGGTACATCCTAAAACGTGGGTATACACACTATTAAAATGGGTTCTCATTTGTTAACGTCTCGACTTTATTGATTGTCAGCTCATTCGCACTCTCAAACGGAGACCTGTCATAACCACGCTGGCCATCCTCGAGCGACGATACGGTTGACGTCGATGCAGTTGGCTTCAGCAAATGCGGTCTGCGTTCGGGTATTGGTGGAGTCATCGAGGGAAGAGTGGTGGAACGACGGGGAGGAGGAGGCGGTGGGGGTGGCTGAATAGGCTTCTTCGATGCGCTTGTCGACAGGGTGGTTGGCATTGAGTGAGTATGTATGTCAGTTGTCGTGGACCTGCGCATAGGTATCGGTGGCGGCCCAGTATTCCCCCATCTCGAATCGTCAACTTCGTCTTCTGCCCTACTCTTCTTTGGCATCAGATTGGCCTCYTCATCCTCGTGTCCACTGCTTGTGATGCTCACCACATCCGATGGGCCTACAAAGAAGGGGCTGTGATGCGGAGATAATGGTTTCCTGGTCAGCTGTCCATATTCGTCCAGATCGCCGGGGCCATCACCATAGGCATTTGGATGAAAAACGTGGGTATTGTCATCTTCGGCATCAGGTACTGCTTGCCATTTATCAGGTATCCCAGGTTTTCCAGAGAGTACCTCAACATGTGTAGTGGGGAATAGTGCCGTCTGATCATTGAGTGATCCTAACCACCATTCCTCTAGCACTTCATTTAAAACAACAATTTCATCACCGGCCTTGAAGGTTAACTCATCAGGGGAACCTTCAAAATCTCTTAGCGCACGGACAATCTTCTTCTTCTTGTTGAGCTTAGCAGGGGATCGTGTTTCGGTGGGGTCGTTGTGCTCGTAATTGTCATCTAAATGATCTTGCAATTCAGCGAAGCGATCTTTATCTTTACTCTTCTTTCCAATGCTGGCGACGGAGCCGACGGCACTCGAGGCCCAACCAGCAACACTCATCCAGTTCGGTTTGTCTTTATCGGAGTCCTTCTCCTTCTCACCGATCGTAGCCGAACTGTCTGAACGATTTCTAGACATCCTGGAAGCAGCACGAGAGCCGGGTCTCGAATTTGGCAAAGAGGGTGACTTGCTTTCGGCCTCCTGCTTCCGACGGAGAGACAAACTGCGCCTCGTCGGCGGAACGGAAACTCCCTCCTCATCTGAGGAGTCCYGTCTAGCCTCCTGGGAGAGCATAGGATCGGTGCGGATGGATGATGGCACCTGGAGTGAACTATATTTCGTCTGTTTTTGTGGTCTTGTGCTTATACTACGAGATGAATCTCGCCTTCGTATATTATTTGATCTAGAAGAAAATAAGCAAAGATAACGAATAATTTAATGGCGTCGCAACTTGGTCTGCCAGTCAGCCTTCACTTCCATCAGCACGTCAAGGTACTGTTGAACATAGTTGATTTCCATATCCAAAAAGCCAGTAAGCTCGCGATGTTGTGCAATCTCGTTCTCTTGAATGGCATGCATATGGGCCCGAACGTCTTCCAATGTCTCCTCACTGCGATGACCAGGTCAGCAGACGCGATGATGATAAAGGAGTTGACAAACTAGCGATATTGAGCTCTCTCTAGTTCCTCTTCAGCTTCGCGACGATCTTTCTCCTTCTTACTGTTCTTACACTTCTCCGCTTTCGCGACGGCGGCATCATAGCTAAGCCTATTACATAGGCGCATATTAATTTATCTGGGAAATGACTCGATAAGGATAAACTAACCTCTTGCTTTCCAACTTCTTTCGTATAGTATCGTACTCTTTGATCTCTTCCCCAAACCGCAACAAGAAGGTCATGAAGGTGTCCCGTAGGGTCAATGCAAAGGCTTCTTGGAGCGTTGCAACCTTGCAGTGAGCTCGACCAAGTCTCACTAGTGAACTGCCTTTATAAGCGATTTAAATGTACACTATCAGGACGCCGCAGGCCGACCACGCACCAAAAACAGAATCGTCTGCATATTCTTCTCCGTGCACAATCATGACGACGCCGAGAGCATCAATGGGCAAAAGTTTCTCCGCCTCATCCAAGGCTTCATTCAACTTTTTCTTCGATAAGTAGTGTTGGTACGTTTCCGTTGCGAGAAACAATCTAGCGCCATGTAGTGGCTCGAGGTTATCTCTTAGTCAAAACATCGCACGAACCTTCGAGCCCCTTCTCTCCTGAATTCAATGTCCCTCTCTAAGTCCTTGAAATCGGCACTGAGCGTTGTCTTCTCCCGGGACGATATTACTTCTCCGGCCCACTGCCGATAACAAACATTTTAGTGTTCGTTGACTCAGAAACAGTGATAGCKCACTTGGCGTAACTTTCCCAGCTTGGTATTCGTCAGTTTACATGCCAGAACATGCTACGATTGGGCTTACTTGCTTACTAGCCATGCTGAATAACAAGACGGGCAGATACAAGAGAATCGGCTCATAATGTGAGCCTTTCGGATCGTTCCGAAACTAGATCCTAATTGGTCGGACCTTATGTGTTCCGCTCCGAAGCCGCAGCACACGCAGCAGCAAGCGACAGCACACTTACCAAGYATCACTACGCGTGCGATTCCGAGTGACGGGAAGCATAGTATCTAACATTATATTCCTATCGAGCAGGATTACAAGGTAAAYATATAGACATGATGCAAGAAAATAAATCATGGTACAATAGGTGATCAACTCGATCACGCAGCTTTTCGGACAAAAATACCTCCCTGCTCTTGCTCTATATCAACCCAACTTTCCCTCTTCCTAAATGGCCGTCAGCACATATGAATAAGAAAGACGGTAAGCGACATTACCCTTTCACTTCCAATATTCCGTGATCCAATCTTGACCGCTGAATCACCAATTTGACCGTCTTGACCTCAAATCCTCTGAAGTTCAAATCAAGTAACACGGTTGAACCGTCCTCTCCGGTAACTCCACTCGTAACAAATCCTTCATCTCCTGCGCGCAGAATTTTGAGGTCCTTTTCTTCCTCTTCGAGCATATTTGTTTCGTATGCTGCTAACACATAGGAGGCGAAGTGACCTGTAATTCTGAGCCGTGCTTTCGCATGGCCACCAAAAGCTTCATATAGACGAAGAATCACCGAAATGTCTGGTTCACTCTGGTCGTCAGCGTCAACCGCGATATTTCTGGTCGTGAAAGTTGTAGAGCTTTCTTCACTGTCATTACTGCTTGTTGAATCCGCTTCCGATGGGGCTGTCTCAACAGGAACGGCGCATGAAGAAAACCTGTCATCTTCGCCGCGCTTCACGGTCTCAAGGAGTATGTTCCTGGCACCCTCGATACGGAATGCAGACTTTGCCACATGAGGGGGACCATTCGCACTTTTTGCATGCATAAACCTCACTAAGAGTCATCGTCAATTAACGAATAGGCACAATATTTAAGATTGTTGTTACCTCTTAAAGGAGAGTTGAATAAATAGGCCGCCATCGGAACGTCAGATTCAAGGAAGTGGCCTTCGTGCGGTAGGATAGCCCAGGAAAACTGATGTTCACCTATGAACGTCTGGGTCAGTACGCGAGTCCATGAGGTAGCAAAATCATACCTTGATCTTGCTCAGCATCAGGGGCAGTAGCTGCGCGAAGGAGGGATATGGAAAGAACGTTTCCTTGGCAGGAGAAGCCATATTTAGATTCTGAGAGAAACGCAACGCCATAACCAAACTCGCTCAAGTCAGCATACTGCATATCAATAATTTGTTGAGTTGTTTTCAGGAGTGTCGACGCAGAACCATACCTTATGCCCACAGACTTCAAACTATCGAAGAATCTGAGCGATCGAGATAAGATTATATGACAACGAAAATACCTTGGCCATATCCAGTGTTGTATTCTTATATGTCGGACGCTGTACATGTCCGAATTGACACTCGTACGTGGCATTGTCGCTATGGATATCAAGCGGTAACTCAACTGCATTGGTTGGTCAGTGCAATGAGAGGTCRCTAATGGAAAGGACATGCATTTGAGAAGTCGATGGCGTTCACGCCAATCAACACGCGCCTCGAATCGGAAAAAGGACTTGGAGTTTTCCTTGGTAGTTGCTTTCAATTCTGCATTAGAACTGAAATGATCGTGAAAATTTCTAGCTTACCTGCTACAGCATCCAGCGAGATCTGAACGAGGATCAGCGGCTAATGAAAGGGATAATTGAGCCTCGACGTACGATAATGTCAATCTTGCTCTTATTGAACTCGAGCTCCGCAGCAAGGGCAGCACGAAGTGGACCATGAGAAAGGACTGATACATTGTTGAACTTGAGTGGCTGAGCCGTTTCCAGGTGATGGATTTCCACATCTGCGATGTACTTTGTTCAAACATGCCCAAGCAAGTAATGATATAATCCTTACCCCAAGCGTCCCAATAGTTTGGCCTATCCTCAAACATCGTCAGTCCGCCACTACACCCTTTGGGAATTAGTTCGCGACTAAARACAACTTAATTTATGACCATGTCGTGATTAATTTCGATAGGGACGTACCCCTGCTGGACATCAACGAGGCTCGTGATCCTTCCGTGCGAGATCGTCAACTGTACACTTCCATTCCTGAGAACAAAATCGGATTCATTTGCGTATACTATGGGAAAGTAGTAAGCATTTGAAAACGACTGGTTAAAGGTTGAGCTTTACCAGTAGCKGGCATAAGGGTCCTGTGAAAATCAAAGCCACTGTTTCCAGGAGTGCAAGCGAAGCCGTGCGTTGCACCCTCGCATCTTATAAGAGCAAAACCAGACTTAGAATCTGGTTGCACTTGCATAACCTTTAACTCCAGTTATACGAAATCAAATCTACTTTGGATATAGAGAGCTTACCTGACCTTTCAGTGAAGAGCTTGCGCCAGCTACCGGGACTTCAATAACATCCCACCTGGGTAAAAAGGTTGTATTATAAGCAAATAGTTTGCCAGCTTTCGCTAGACGTGACGCCCGCGTGGCTTTGGTGAGCTCGAACGAGTCTGGGAAAAGGACATCCAATGCATCCTCCAAAAGCGTTTGCCCAACTTGGCGGACATCCCTATAAAGCCCCTCTGCGTCCTCATATACCATGCCGCTTTATATCATGTTAGACACCATGAGACATTGCGTAATGCTATGCTTACATCGCAGAACCAGGAAGTACTTCGTAGTCCGCATCAGCAATGGCATTCTCAGCTCAGGAATGACAACTCACCATCATGGACTAGGGAATACATACATAAGTTAGTCCGACATTGATATGTACCTGTACCGACGCACATTGATTGAGCAAAACCTTCTCCCAAGCTTCRTCGATCTTCGCCTTCGGGTAAACGTACTCTGCCTTGCCGTTCTGACTTGAATGAAGCTTGAGGAGCGATGCAAGCGTGGCAGCATGCTACGGAAGCCTCTTCAACAGGTTCTACTCCAACATATGAAAGTTCATACCTCGACATCCCTCAGCAAGATTTCAGAGTGCCTGTTGCCCTTCTTGATGGGACCTGCATCGAAAATCTGAGACGGTGAACGTGAATGCTGCCCGGATCGCTTACCATGCGACGTGTATGTCCCTCTGTGGAACTGTCGTAAACTAAGCAGTAATTCATTGACGACCAACACCTTTCCCTACCTCGAGATACAGTTCACCATGCCTAAACGTAAGAAGATCAGTAATGCCAACAACGGAGCATTGAGAGAAGAATGACGGTACCAGTTGGGTAATTTGCTTCCCTGAGCTGTGGTAACTTCCACATCATGGAAGAAGTCATCGACGGAGTTACCCATGTTGACAGGGACCAATTCACGATGCGTGTTCGTCACAGCTCTAATGCGTCGCAACTAGATGGAATTCTGCCATTCAATGGATAGTTTTGATGGAGCGAAAATTACTTACGCTTTCCAACATCTTTGGCAATGGGCCACCTCCGCCATCTCCATTGCCGAACACGAGGAGCGCGGTGTCTGATGATTCCAAATTCTTCATGCAACGATCTTAAAGGCAGGAAGGAAGTGAGATATTTGCAAGCTCACCTTATGATTTGTGATGCCTTTATCCACTTCTTGTACTGTCGCCTGCGCGCCATAGGTATCCACTGATGGAACGCTCAGTTGGCAACTAGGTACGYTGTCCTCGACATACCTGGCGTCATATGACATAGCAATTGGGTTCCATCAATGCCAACCCAATTGAATGTCGAATGCGGGAATCGATTTCTATTGAGGAGTCAGGACCTCACTATTCGGGAAAGTATCGTAAGCGTACATGTTATTCCTGAAACGGGAAGGCATCAACAAACGAATAACAGCACTTTGATAAAACATAGCCTACCATGAGAGCTTCTGAGTGAAGAAGTACTTCATGCCTAGATGCAGATTAAGAAAACCGCTTGACAATTCTGTAAGAGATACTTACCACAACTCCTCATGATTTGCGGCAATGCCCCAGTTAACCCAAATGAGTCCGGAAGCCAACCAGTTTCGCACCGTACGCCGAACCTACTCTCAAAGTAGCGCTGGCCATATAACATCTGTCTCACCAATGCCTCGCCGGACGGCATGTTGCCATCATGTTCGACCCAAGCTCCCCCAACCGGGTGGAACCTGCCGGCCAAGATTTGCTCACGGACACGTTCGAACAGGGGCGGATAAAGCTATATTCAAAGTTGATAAAACATTCATAGAAACGAGAAACGAGCTCACTTCTTCTAGCCATTTATACTGTTGCGCGGAACTGCAGGCAAAATTATGTTCTGGGTATCGTTCCATYAGATCTACTTGAGTTGACCAAGACCTAGCAACTTTCTGCTGTGTAACACGGTACGGCCATAGCCAAGCCGTATCGATATGACAGCTAGAGGAAACGTTGGAAATGGGTTGATGATTTCCAACTATCCACTTACTGCCCTGTTCAAGGGCGTTAGAAGAACGAAAAGGTATGATTCTGAATGCATACCAATCCCCCAGACCGCAGCCCGTTCAGGCCCTTCGTTGTAAATATCGGCACCTTTTTCCTCCCAGCCACAACCAAAAACCCCCTCGGCAATACGACGAGCCGCACGAACACCAGCAGGGTTACCTCGCTTGAAAACGTTCATGATTTCATTTGCAGCTGTAAGCGCCTTGTTTTGCAATACGGAGTTTCCTGGCAACGTATCAGCTAGTTCCTTGAGAGTGGTAAAATCCCATAGGAGCCGCCAAGCCTCCTGATAGGGTACCACTAGATCTGCCGAGTCCAGTCTGAAGTACCTGTTCATCTATGTTACGAGCTTTAGCTACAGTACGAAGAGACTGAGAAAGAACGTACATCAGGAGGCTGGATCGTGTCTCCATTCCAGGGTACCCCGAACATCCCGTTGCAGCTCGATTCGATGACGAATTCATGAGTTCCTTCAATGACATACTCCCTAGGGATTATATATTCGACGCGGCGTTCGCCCCCATAGCCACCGGTGATTCCTAGTAGAACATTGGAAGAAATTTGCATGCGACAGATTGGGACTAGCCTTGAAGTGGATCGCCATCCATAGAGTATATCATTGCTTCACACCCAGGATCAAATTCAACTGTATATGGGGTCAGCATCATGCCTAAGCAGAGACCGCTGACGTTTACATTGAACGCGCTCATATTGCTCCCAGCCTTCAGGAATTGCCACGCACACCTTCCACCAATGGTTTGTCTAGATGTATTGCAGAGTTAGGATACTATCCCATTCCGGCACACGACTACCACGTACCCCTAGAACCATATAAGCATGTTATCCGGGCAATAAGATTAAAAATTACCCACAAGACGGACCGAAAGACTCGCCCTATGATGATGAGCAACAGGATATACAGTATACCGAGAATGCAAACCTTTTTGGCCTGTCTGAACTTTTGCGTGATAGCCTCCTGGAAAGTTGGCTTCGACAGGCCCGGTGCACTCCAGCTGCATCGGAGACACAAGTCAGCAGCATGACCGACGGCCACTCAGGTCTCCACGTACACCTGCAGCGAGACGACATCCGGACCATCGAGGCGATGGGTGAACAGAACAGAAGACAGGTTGACATCGGAGAAGTGGCCTCCGTGGAAGTTGTTCARCCTATCTCTGGTAAGGTTTTTGATCCACTTTGCCCCCGGACTGTAGTTAAGTTCTGGGTATTCTGAGCGCTGGCCATGGTGACAAGGCATGATGCAAGCCGTGTGAACTTTGATTCTGGAAGCCGCGGCTCTCTCGTAGCCGCAAGGCTAGTTACCGATGGCTCAAAGAGCACCCACCGTAAATGATCTCAGAGTCCGTCGTAATCAATTTATTCGCGCCCAATATTAACCCATTTCATCAGATAAAGCTTTGTTACATCTGTAGAGAGGAGGAGCTGTACGACGGTAAGTGACCACGCCCGCGCTATATGTACCAGCTTTAACCGCGCTTCAGACGCAATAACCAACCCCCCACAACCCTGGACACATCCCTGCAGTTGCACACTTATCGCACACGAACGATGTCTTTTGAAATGGATACAGACCTCTCAAGCAACTGCAACTAGGGCCGCCAACGCTCTCAAATGCCCGCAATGCGGCGCCAAGTACGAGCTCGAAAGCAAACATCCCGTTCTCCTGCGGTTTATATCCGTCGGGAACAGATTGCTGCAGCAACTGGGCAGGCTCTTCACGCTGTTTGGCGTGGCCACGTTCGTCTGTGTAGTTGGGTCAGGTGCGTGATTTCACCACTTTCTTTCCGGGCTCATAGCGAAATACTATACAACCTATAGCCGTGTACGTTATGTGCACTGCGTATGGTTCGTGGGCGCTGCGAGAGTTCATTGGCAAAGAGTGCGTAGCCTACATCGCTCCAGAATCTAACCGAACGCTGATGATGTCCTAGGATGTACGACCTCCTCCTGACAGATGACCCCGCCAATTGGCCGTGGCCGGCCTTCCTTAATCTCCCCCTTATCCCCATATCTCTCGTCCTTTCCCGCGCACAACAAGCTTCTGCTATTCCAACTATAATACCTATCCTCCTAGTATGGCCTCCCTCCTCGCCAGTTGGTTTTCGACAGCGAATCCTACGAGAGTATTGGACGGTCCCCGAAAACGCACGCCGTCTTGCCCTCACAATTCTACCATTTTCAAAGCAATTATGGCCACCCTCCCCTGTCGCGTTCGGCATGATTATAATGCCACTCGCCAGGGCTATATATCGTAGGCTATATTCGCGGTTGGCGTTCTGGGTACTGGGAGCCAAAGCAGTCTCCCTTTCACCAGGAGGACGCAGACGACCTAACGGTGCGCCGGTCCGAGGCGAACAGGTCGAAGATAACGTTAATGTCGCTATTGACGACGAGGATGATCACGATGTCGATCCTGCCCCAAATAATGGGGCAGAGAGAGGGGCAGAAAATGCTGGTCAGCAACGACGACAGCTATTTTGGCGGTGGGGTGGATTTGTAGTGAGGGTCGGTGGAAACGTGAGAGTGATGGCACACCAGCGGCAACCTCCCCCTCAGCAGAATCCACAAGACAATGGAGATAGGGAAGAGGGCATTGGTCAAAATGCCGATGTTGCGGAAAGGGAAGAGGATGCTGGTGCTCTTGAAGAACCAATAAATGACAACAATCTCAATGCCGACAATCATGCTGAAGAGGCAATAGTGCCAAACGGCCGCAACGCACGCAGAAACCAAAACGCCGTTCCGAACCCTGCTGCAAACGCAGACGAAGAGCGAAATCCGGCAGCGGCCGCTGTAGAAGCGGCAGAACAGCAAATCGAAGTTAACACGACCTCTCTCGGACGACAAATCGGAGGGGCACTGCTTATACCAGCTATCTCGAGTTATATGGGGTCCTTGCTTTTCCGATTATCGCGGCGGTCTGAATTACTACGCAAGTTCTTGGGGGTCCGGCCGTGGGCGTTTAGGCTAAATGGGAGTGGTACGCGGGGCAAGCTTCTACCTCCGCCATTAGGTCCGTGGTCGTATGGCGCTGGTTGGGAAGGATTGAACGCATGGGAGAGCCTCACGTTAGCATTTAAGCTAGGGATTAATGCAGTTTTGGGCGGGACGAAGACGTGGGCCGCGTCAGACCCCGTTTGGTGGAGGAACTCGATCGGGCTGGGGCTGTTCGTCGTGGTGCGTTGTATATCATTTATTTTGTATTATCAGAAAACTCACAGGGCAACTTGAATAGGCCAAGGACTGTTTGCAGCTGCTTCACCTTTGGCTGACGAAGCGCGAATTGGAGACGCGTCGCGTGAAAAATAGAGATTTCTCAGGCGTGGATGTGACTGAGCTGGATTTAATCCCGACGTGGGGACGTCGATGAATGCATATGGTCGAGATGATACATAATTCAGGATCCATGGGCTGCGAATCTGCAGATGGCGTATTACGGTGATTAATACAGATAGGCTACACTTAGCAAACCTTACTCGGTGTTCGTCGCAAATCGCGTCCCGCCATGTCAACAAACGTATACATACACTGTGACGATGCAATCCCGGAATGCCGCATCGCCAGGGCGTATACGCGTTAGAGGAAGAACATAATTTTCGATGGATTCCAAAAAGCTTTGCAGGTTCCAAACAAGCCCTACGATCTGCCGACTTGACTTCGCTTGATCTCCAGCTGGAACTATCAGAAATTGGACAATTCGCCGAAGTCTCACATGGTCTTCTCTCTCCAGATCTCATATGGAAGTACCTAGACCGCCTTTTACAACCTCGCTTCCCATTAGCGGGCTACAACGCTTTACGAGGATCAACCCTGGTTTCATCCTTCCGCGGTACTGTGGCAAATATGCAAGGATATGTGGCACATCGATCGAGCGAGCTCATAATTGCATTTTCCGGGACTTCCAACATTCAGCAGACCATTAATGACCTTGACGTCAAGAGAATTAAACATCCGGCAGGAGATGGTGGCGCTGTACACGCTGGATTTTGGAGAATGTACAATGGCGTGCGCGCCTGTGCCTTCACTGCATTGGCTAATGCGCTACGCGAACATGATGTCCATCGAATAATTTTCACGGGGCATAGTCTTGGAGCTGTCATGTGCTACTTGATGGCGCTGGACGTTGTGAAGGGATGCCGAGCAGGGGGTGTATCCTCCATCCTTCCATCGAGTTGTAGGGCTCTGACAATCGCCGTCTTTGGATGTCCCCGTTCAGGAGATCTTACTCTCGTTCGATACTGGCGGGAAGTCATTGCTGATCGTATTGGTCATAATTTAGCCATCCAGGAATATTCAGTCAAGGGGTATAACGATGGTTAGCACGATCTATATTGTGTTCAAGGCGAATCTAACTTTCATATTCAGGGGTGACTTCTCTACCTCCCCAGTTCCTCGGCTATCACCATTTCGCACAGGCGCCWCTCTACCTCGAGAAAGGCTGTTTGTATCATGTGCCCCCTTCTGAATCTGAAGCAGCTTTCTTTAATGTTATAGTCGACACACAAGAGCAAGAGCAAAGGCAGTTTCTAGACCACCCACGCGGGGGCCACAATTACTACAATGGCAGGGATATGGAAAGAGTGTTAAGGACTATGAGATTGCTTCTGTCGACCAGTTCGRGGGAACCAGATTGGGATGGATACTTAGTTCGGCTTCGTGCATCAGAAGCAAGCATTAAATGATCAAAATTACATATATCAGTCTTTGGTTACACCCTCGCATTAAATTCGTTTCCTTTYGGTCGCATCGCCTTTACTTAAGTTACAGCCTGCACCTTCGGGTACCACCTGTCAGGGCAAGCTCCCGATTTTGGCACATAAACTACACCTGAATCGCGGTAAAGAAGAGAGTATGCAGCCCTTCAGACAACAACATATYATTCTATCCGCCCATACATATGCAGGGAATTTTTGAGGGCGTGCGATACTATCAGCCTTGACGCTGGTGCTACATTAGGTGCATGAACCACGTCGCTATCCTTCAAATTCCGACCGTCCAGCATGAAATAAAGGGCAATGGGAGTACGCAGGCGAAAAGCGAGAACGAGAAAGCTTATAGGTTGGYGCCCATTTACAAGATGACTCGTGAATGGTACAGTGAAATTGCTGTTATCCGGAACACGCCCAGAAGCGTAATTTGATGATTGTTGGCCTGATAGTAATCTACTCATGAAAGCGAGTGAGCTGACAACAACTTGATGAGGACATTCGTCGCATCCCATCTGTACGTATCATTTGGAATTGTTTTGGGGACGCATCCATAGCAAAGCACGGGTCGAAGTGTCATACTCCGGCTAAGGGTGCGAAACATGGACCTAAATAAAGGTATCAACAACGAATAAATTACCACCTTTTGTGACTTACCGAGCCGACAACACTACGAAGAACAATCGGCCTTTGCACGCGGGACAGAGATAACGGTCACTTACAGAATGTCCACGCATTGGCCTACTGGATAGCCGGTTCAGAAGGAGGCAACGAGGTGCTTGAAAGGTTGACCTTGAGTAACCTCGTTTTGAGCGATTGCTTGGTATTCTGCGTCCGTGATGTTGGGAAAGACAATAGTTCTGACATAGGTTTCTAATCCACCAACCAAGCAATGAAGGTAGGAACCTAATCAATGARTGTACTGAGAACGCATTAAATGGTCAAAAACGGGGAACTGGTCTTGCACATATACCTCCGAAACGAAGATCACTTCAATAAAGGGAAAGCTCGAGGAAGTCATGTGGCGGGTTCGGYAAATATACTTTTGAAAAGATTTTCCGTTTGACTTGACCGCTGGGTCCATTTCGACGAAAAGCGCGATGCTGGGATGCTTCGTCGTCAAGAATACCAAGGTGGGTGAGAACCGCGGTGCCTGTTGACTGTAAGGAATTTGAACGCTTTTTTTTTTTTGTTTTACGTGCGCTTAGTTCGACTGAGAGGTCTTAAGCCCAGGGCCCGCGACAAGGAGCACGAGGAAAAGAGGACAGTGACCTCTTTCCCTTCCCTGGGAAACTACCTACGACTATCTAAAGTATCGTAATGAAAGAGAGACGAAGAGAAAAGAAAGAAAAGAGAGAGTGTGGGTCAAGGGACTGTGAATGGCAAGTCTGGCCAGGACCTCCATTCAACGAGCCCCCATCATCCCCGCTCGGACAACATGCCTGGCCAGGACGCGTGTCGAGCAACCGCCGTCGCAGCGCCATTATGCGACCTAGGAGAGACCACCATTGGTCGTTTCGGTATCAAAGAATACTG
>JNHV02000542.1:0-14420 GCA_001691785.3 Amanita brunnescens Koide BX004
GAGGGCCGTAACTGGTGTTGAATATTTCCTTGAATCTCATTCCGAGTTCGGAGTGGAGTGAGATCACGTAGGTAACCGCCAATGCGAAGCCATGAATAAGCGGACAAACGTTCACCCGTTTGAGGTCAACTTTATGCATATGGTAACCGACAACCCTCATTTTCCGAGGTGTCCAGAAACATTCCTTCCGTTAGGATGCCGGTTGGCCCCCTGTTCAACGTTCAGGCGCGATGACCTAGACGTGGGTTGCCGTACGCGTAGACATCAATGCACAGGCTGATGCGGCTACCAGAGCCTAGCCACAGGAGAAAGTCCGAAAATTTGGCCTCACGCGCCCGTGACACCATCATCAATACTGCAACATGTGTACTTAGGCCAATACCTTTCTAACTATCTCGGTTCTAAAACAAGTATCTCGCTAGAGGCATACATTTATGTACACGGCCCTTGATCCATCCCTATCAGGTCTTGTACGGAATTCAATAAGCTGTAAGGATTTCCCACGTCTTACCCCCTCATCTTCCCCTTTCTACGTCTCCGTGGTGTTACTGCCAGAAATCATGGCCTTTTCCAACGCTCAGGAATTTAGCGTATCACGCTCCAAGTTCAACGACGTTTCAGGTGATTACAATCATCAAGAAACGACCACCATTAGCCAAGCAATCAACGGATCCGGTGAGCGTCTTGAATATGTGCGGTTTCAGTCCTAAACTTGGCGTCAAAAGGCGGATATACAGATGAACAATGCACCATGGGTAAGCGCTTGTTCGGGTGCTGAGAGCAACCTTTTGAAATATCCAAAAGGTCTATTGCGGAGCAGCAACATAGCCGGAAACCAAATTAACCATATCAACATCGTGCATGTTCAAAACACCACCTATGGTCTTCCAAGTGCCTTTAGCACCACAACTGGCCGTTCAAGTGTCAATGCCACCTTTGGTCCTTCAAGAATGCCCATCTCGAATTCCGTCGTCTCRCNCTACCAGTCAAGGAGCATCATACAAAACCCTTCGTCCTATACAAACGGCCTTTTTAATTTCGTAAGTACGTCCAATTCTCTTTGATTGGACAAGTAATGAAACTGTGACCCTCTAGTCGTCCACGGAGAGATGGCTTGTGTTCTTTGACTTTGAGGTCAGGATTGAAGAGCTAAGCGGGTCTGTACCATATGGCTCAATTTGCGTGGTTATTATAGGCTGTTGAAGATTATGAACTGACTCTGGTCAAAGGACAGGCCATTGCACGCGTAAAAAAGCTGGGGCCATGGTGTTACGGTGTGAACAGTGGAGGCAAAGGTGGATTATTCCCATGTGAGTTGCCCATTTCCGATCCTTTCCTAGCGTTCGGGATTAATTGTTATCCTTTTGAAGCGAATTATGTTCAATATATCACAGTGTTTGGTACCTCTTTTAATCGACCTTCTACTCAACTGCCTCCTCGGCCTTCTCCTCAACCGCCTCCTCGACCTTCTCCTCCTGCCCTCCGCAATCTCCACCCTATTCCTAAATCCGGCGCAGCGATCGCGCTTGAAAGGTAGGCTTCAGATATACTTCCCTTGCAATAGGCCTTAGTCTCATTTACAGTCACTACACTTTCGACCATAGTGAGATATCCTTCCACGAAGGAGAAAGGATCACCCAGATTAAGTCTGTAGCGTTCAGTTGGTTAGTAGGCACTTTGAAGGACGGACGACGTGGTTTGTTTCGTGAGTGTTCCACCGTTCGATTGGATCGTGAGCTGACCACTGGGCCCAGCTTCATGGCGTAAAGTGAGGTGGGTCTAGATCTAGACAGACTTTGTATGTATAGCGGTTTTAATTTGGATCCGATGAGAGTAATACTATTACATTGTATTGTAATCGTACGTTTGAGACGCGGCGCGCACGCGACACCATCATTGACACCACAACGTGAGTGGCCGGGGACCATTCTTTGCCTCCGTTCTAATACGAGTACTAGAGGCATCGAGAGCCCTTGATCCACCCATATTGGGTCTTGTACGGAATCCAATAGGCCACATGGACGAGTTGTGTCGCATCCGCCGACGTCTGTGACTATGTGACAGACGCGTCGTGTCACGCTCCACCAAATCAAAGGCGAGACCGCCACAGCCGCCGTCGTCGTCGAGTACGTCTTGCACTTGCTCAGCCTGACCACAGCTGAACATTTACAACGGCACAGTTTCAGACCAAAAGACTCGTCGTTAGGTATGTTTGTGTATCMAATTCTCATTTCGTCTATCCTATCTTTACGTTGTGGGCGGCGGGCCGCATCAGGTCAAGCGGCTCTCGAAGACGCAAGGGTACTAGTCATCTCTGCGTCGGCTACATCTACCTCCATCCCTAAGGACTTCGTTCTCCCCGGAATTTGTCACTTCACTGTCCTACATCATAATCATCGTCATCCCAGAGGCAGGCAACAATTTCTTCCTCGAAGGTTCAGAAAGTATCAAAAACCCACGCGCAGAAGAGGTAGTGCGCTTGCTGTCTGAACTAAGTGAGGACGTCAACGGTAAAGCCGATGGGCGCAATATAGACARGTCTTGGGGACGGGAGGAGAACACGAAGGAGCGGTTGAGTCGGTATACAATCGTGATCATCCATGATCTGGAGAAAGGTGGCAGGATTCTTAGCCGAAATCACCATTCAGTTCCATGAACACAAGTAAGTCGCAAACAACTCATGTCATGTGCTTTTTAACGGAATCACCTAACACCTAAACATCCCCTTCTCTTCGGATACCTTTCCCACACTACTGGAGTACTATTCGATGTCATTAGACGGATGTAAAAGACCATTCTTATATTCTTTACATCGTCCTCCTTGTTTGCGCGCCGCATGAAAAAGACGGTGAGCGAAATCTTGTCCCCATGCGATCTCCTCCCGTCTGAAAATTACGCAGAAAAACAGTCGTTCAAGTTGCAAGTAACCGGAATGAGGCGCAAATTCGCCGAAGAAAACGTCGAAGCAGTCATACCACGTCTAAATAAACTCTCCTCTTCCTTGCCTCCATTCCAGCACTTTCCCAGAAAGGAAGAGCAGTCCGCCTAAAGATGTACAAAGAACTTTCAGAGCAAGAGAAACAAGTGGTCAAAGCCATTACGGAGAGCAGGGCGGCGGAAGGGGCGTCGATGAGGCTCTGTTGGACAGCTTTGTCAGGAATGCGCATAAATTGAAGCTAATCAAGGGATATAATTGGGGATCATTGGAGGATGACAGAAGACTCAGAGTGGCTATAACTACGAAGTGCATTTAACTTGTCCGGGTACGCCCAAAGGTGATTGTTTCTTTATCCAGCCAATGCTCTCAGATCTTCACCCAAGAAAGCCACCTCTAATCTTCAGCGCTGAGAAGTGCGCTGTCAAAGAAGGGTTACTTCCCTCTTCACAACCAACAACGGCCACCCCAAATCAGTGTAGAAGAGCCCGCTCACTCTTACCTCCCGGAGCATCCTTGCCTGATCTAGGATGGAATGACGTCGCAGGAGAGCCGTGCGTATCTGTTACTGCTACATATATACGTCCGACGAACAACTCTTAATTCGACAGTGCACGCGCCCACGGCTGATTCATGCGCATAACATTCTAATCTACAGTCTTGTCATGACGAGTCGTTCATTGACATGGGAAGATAGGCCTTAAGCAGCTAGTGTCAACGCGGCCACTATTTCCTCCATCGTCGGACGTTCAGAAGGAATGAGTTTCCAGCATCTTTGAATGAGCTTCCATATCTGTTCGTCCATTATCGGATTTTTTAATCGGTCCGGGCGTACTCCGTTCATCACGAGTCGTAARATTTGAAAGTCGGTCTTCCCATGAAAAGGAACAACATCAAAGAATATCTGTGCAGGACGTCGCTCAGTGTGCTGAGAAAATTACTCGACAATCTGAAACATACTTCATAATAGAGGCAACCAAAAGCATACACATCTGTTTTCTTTGTTTTAGTTTTATGCTGCTCGCCTTTACCATCATGCAATTCCTCGCAGTCAGGATCACCACATGTCGTGCACATGCCAAATAGTTCTGGAGCAGCGAAATTAATTGCAAGCGTTGTTGTTGATCGTGTAACAGTCATGTCACAATGTCGTGTTGATCCAAAATCAGCAACTTGGCAGTGAAGTTCATCATTGAGTAGTACATTACCCTGGTAGGCAAGGGATGAGCTAATTTAAAATACATGTCAGTGTTGAGAACCTACACCATGTAAGTCACCATGAACAAGTCCTTCTTGGTGAATGTGCTGAACACCCTCAGCAACTTCCAGCAACTGACAGATATTGAGATTGTTTGGCAGTCCTGACAACTGCTGACATCTTACCAGCCTTTGTACTTCATCAATTTGGACAGGTACATGATCCTTTCTCCAACCACGTAATGCTCCATTTGGCATGAGTGGTGATACAAGGAATAGCTGCTGCCCCTCTTCATATATCCCCAACAAAGGAAGTATGAATCTATGTGAGAGAGATCGCCAGGCAAGTGCCTCTGTATAGAGATTTTTCTCAATTGAATCCTTTCCAAGTGGTTACCATTAGAAGGTTGGAGATGGAAACCCACACACTGAATGACCACTGTGGTAAAGCATTTTCATTGCAACCAACTGTCCACCATATTTTCCTTTGAAAACTCTTCCAAAGCCTCCCACAGCAATGGCTTGAGGGTCTTTCTCAATTTCAGTAATAAATAGAGGCCTGGGAAAAATGTTTGTCTTGGATACCAGCTTGAGCATCAGCTTTCTGGCCTTCCTCCTTACATCTTTAGCATCACTTCCAACTTGAAGGCTGCCTTCACATAATAGCTAAATGATTAGATTAATAATTGTTTGAGAACTAGTAATTAAAGAACATACATGGAGGAGAAAATCAAGGAATAACTTGACATCTGAACTTGTAGTCTCTATGCCAGAGACAATGGTAGCATCAGAGATATTCAACAGTTCACGGAAATGTAAAAGGGTATTGTCACTAGTCAGTGGATCTTGGACTGCTCTTAACTAGCAGAAGCTGTTGGTTGTAGTGCACTAATATCCCAGATATACACACCTCAGTGGGTGTCACAAGCAATGATTGGAGTATTGTGTGCAGCAACTTGCTTGGCAGAGGTGATGATGATGATGGTGCTCTGTTTTGCTCAAGCTTGCTAGTGCCACTTGGTGCAATGGGTAGTCTGTGTGCATGAGCACTGTATATGGGATCAATTTGCTTGAAGTCTGATACAGAACTGTTTAGTTTGCCATATTTGGTTAGTCTGAGCTGTTGTCCCACCATGCACAGGCRAAGCTTGTGTGAGTGCTGGTCCAGGTGACTGAGAGCCAAGGTATCAATATGCTTTGCCATTGATAACATGGCTCATTCTCACTGGTGATGGTTGCATAACACTGCCAGTGCTCTGAACCACCTCCATATGGGGGTGGTGACTCAGACTTACATCCTAGTAGGTCCACACCATTCAAATTCAGCAAATACCCTTTGATGCAGAAAAGCCCCACCTCAAGCATCCCAGAAATTTTTCTCAATATCTGCTCTAAAAATCCAGTCCAGTCAGCACTGGCTTGATCCTTGTGGCCCTGTCACCAGTGATGAATCTCCATATTCATATAGTGTACACACACACTCTCTCTCTCTCACCTTTTGAAGGGGTAATTTCACAGTCAAGTGCTGTGCTCCTGCCTGGCAAGATAGTGCTTCTGTCATCCAAGACTCTATCCATTTCAAGTCAATCTTCTGCATCAATTCCATTGCTTCATCTTTCAGCCCTTGTAATTCTTCTGTAGTGCCAGGTGCAGACAAGAACAAACAAGCATGATGATGCCATGATACAAGAGCATATTCTGGTGCATGGCTGCTATTGTCAAAAGCCCTTGTAATTGCTTGGAGACATCCAAGCATGAGTCGTGCATGAGACATGGCAGGAGTATAACTGAGGTCCTTTGACCGGAACTGGTCAACAAGGAAGTCTCGTAGTGAAGTATGATAGGGTTTGATTACTTCAGCATCATCATCAGGAATGGCCAAGATGGAGTGGCATCCACCTAAGGCAGAGCGAATGTCATTTACTTTGAGGGGCTCTCCATTGATGGTAAATAGAATCTTGGAGAAATCATTAACAGAAAGTGAATATTGAAGATGCATTAGGGATCCCATGACAATGTTAAAATGGTCCCACTTGCTTGCCTCCCTGATAACCTGAGAATACAAGGGATCCAAACCCTTGTGGACTTCCAGAACTTCTTTGAGTAGCATCTCTGGATTGCCATACCCCTTGATATATTGGACAGCCTGAGCTGCATACACAAACAAGCCTTGTGATCGCTCCACAAGTTTGTCAATGTCTGATTTCGGTGGCCAATCTGGCAGCCGACGAGATTTAGGATGGTTTTGTTTAATCTTCTCAAACTCTTCGACGAAGTATATTCGAATGTCGTCTTTCGATTCTGTAAGAGAAAGCAACTGAACCTCGATGGGCCCGCCACCTCGATACATAAAACGAGCCTTGATGTCAGGCTCCGGTCGACTGGTTAGAAGGAATCGGAAGGGAGGTCTGTTCTTGCGAAGCCACTTGATCAGCTGAACAATTCTGTCTTGTGAAGTGCATTCATCGAGCCCATCAATAACGATGAGATCGGGGTCTGCAGGGTCAATTTTTGCGGCGGGTCCGCGGACGAAAAGTTTCGAGAGTTGATCTTCGAGAGAAAGGTAGGGGAAGAGAGCCCAAGACTCATAATTCAGCTGCAGAGCCTGCTCCATTCGCTTCTTCACAATCGGGATGTTGGCTGTGAGTTGCCATGCTAAGGTAGCCACAACTTTGTTAATGTCATCGCGGTCTCCCGTCATCCTCCGGAAAAAGAACGTAGCCGCAAGTCGTCCGTGTTTGTCGTATTCATGTGCAATGGTGTGTGCGACCGTGGTTTTCCCGGTACCCGCAGGACCACTCAACCAGCACATAGGCATCGCGGTCGTGCTATCAGCCCAAGAACGAATGTTCCCTAAGACTTTGGTTCGAGTCTTGGGTTGGCATGTGACAGAGTGCTCTCCTTCTCTCTTGGCGGAATTGTAGAGCGCATTGACGACGACATGCGGGCGCAACAAGTCAGATGCTGAAGGACTCAGAGCTACAGAGATGATAGTTGAGGCTACGGCGGCGACTCACCATTAGAGATATTCAAGATGGCGTCTCCACCACGGCCCCTGCCTGGTCCACCGGATCCGCCTACCATTGCTACCAAAGACGTGGGTGTCGTGCATAGAAAAATTGCATTACATACCTTCGATGTTTCGCTATTTGGGAATTGTTAGTTAGTGCGTTATTGAGGGGACATTTCTGTGATTCCTCACAATCGTTGATGAGACGATAGGAAGAGGGTAATGCAGGACACGACTTGAGTATTTCCTTTTAGTAAGTCTTATATTTAGTCCGATAAGGCACGCCTGCTCGCCTGATCGCTCGCATTTCCCAGCTGCTCTCCACGCCCGCTCACCCGTCTTTCCGGCCTCCTCTCTCTCTCGCCCAGACTTTCTTTCCCACCCGGCCGCTCTCTTGCCCAATTGTCCTCACCTCTTAGTCGCTCTCTCTCACGCGCGCCCAGATTCGTCTCTCGCCCAGCCCGCGGTTAGTCATCAGGATGACTAGGCAGGTAAGAATAGCACATGTTCGCATCACCACGAAGTTATAACCCCGTTCGCCAGGAAAAGGTTGATCGCGGTTCTGTTCAACTCTTCGACGGACACATATACTAGTCGTCATGGATATCCATCATATACCGCCAGAATACAAGAGGGAGGGCACCGACTGGTATGCCATCTTCAATCCCAAGGTCAAGAGAGTGCTGGATGTCCAGTTGGTGCACAACTTGCCGCACGAGGGGTGCGTGTCTCCAATTTCTTGTGAGAAGGGGATGTTGTGACTAGCGTTGTCGCAGCGTTGTGTGTTGCGTCAAGTTCTCAGCTGATGGCAGGTACCTGGCCACGGGATGCAACAAGACCGCGCAGATTTACGATGCCAAGACGGGCGCCAAGATAAGGTGAGCGACGCGCTAAAGTTCAGGTTTATCTGAGTAATTCGAGTTCAGTGTTCTAATTCATGAATGGGCGGGCGTTGGCAACGCAGGTGACCTATACATCCGGAGCGTACGTTTCAGCCCAGATGGAAAATTGCTGGCCACTGGAGCAGATGATAAACAAATCAGGGTAACACCTAAATTATGCATTTCACGAACATGTGCTAAGAATCCTACAGATCTGGGACATCGCAAAGAAGACCATCATCCACACTTTCGACGGACATCAACAAGAGATCTATTCGCTGACATTTTCGCCCGATGGACGTCGGCTCGTATCTGGATCAAGGGATGGGACAGTCAGAATTTGGGATATGGCCGATGCCCATGCTACACCGAAAGTAGGTCGCTCATTCACCTCCTTTTGCGGTATACTGTATGATAACAAATATTTCAGATCCTAACCATTGATGATCCCAACTCTGGCAACAACAATGCTTGCGTGACCTCTGTTGCCATCTCTCCCAACGGGCAGCTTATCGCCTCAGGCTCTCTAGACACCGTCGTTCGGATATGGGACGCGACTGCAGGAATTCTACTTCAACGCCTTCAGGGTCACAGAGACAGCGTGTATAGCGTCGCTTTCACTCCCGATGGCAAAGGACTCGTTAGTGGCAGTTTGGACAAGATATTGAAGCTCTGGGATATTAGTGGGTTGAGCGTGTCCGATGGAGGAGGTAGCAATGCGGGGCGAGCCGCGGTCATGAAGAATGTGGAGAAGGATAGCCCATGCGTGATGGATTTCATTGGACACAAGGTACAACCCGCGCCTTATGTTGAGCAGGTGTAGGCTGATCCGATGGTTGCAGGACTATGTTCTCTCAGTTGCGATTTCGCACGACGAGAAATGGGTCGTTTCGGGTTCGAAAGATCGCGCAGTTCATTTCTGGGACGCCAGATCGGCAGAGGTACAGTGTATGCTTCAGGGCCACAAAAACTCTGTGATTTCTGTCGATCTGAACCCCGTGGGGGGATTGCTGGCTACGGGAAGTGGAGACTGTCAAGCAAGGATATGTAAGCCATTTCCTCATTATGTGGTACTATTGCCAAGCTTCGGTTCTTTGTTTCGCAGGGAGCTATGGACCGCTGCAATGTTGAGGAGGTGTTTATTGGGCATTCTATACTAATGTTCTCTTCCTGTTTTCTTTCCCTGTATTTTTCCGTGCTTATACGTACGTCGTTGTCATGTTGTATCTGTTGTACTTTGGTGTTTTTGGGTTGCGTTCTGGGTATCGAATGATCAGCCGGCGGCCCAGCATCATGGTTGTCATGCTCGTCCGACGTGCGAGACTCAACTATTTTGTCTCCGATTGGACGCAAGGAAATCGTTACGTTTATCAATGCAGAAGTTTGGGGTAGTGCAGTGACCCCTTTCATCCAACAACTATGAATTTACATGCGATGAATCTTAACATAGCATCCTACTTAAGCAACTGACTGAACAGACGGTTTTTCGCTTGGTGCGGAAATTTTTGTTAAAGATGCATAAGCGAATAGCCTAGATAGTAATATTACAAGATGCAGAGATGTTACAAATCGCTACTCCTTGAGATCACGACGGGACTCTCAAAGGTAGAACATGGAATCTCTGAGATCGTTGTGGACCTAGTTGGGAATTCAATCAGCATTGCTTCGTGGTCACCAATTCAAAAAAGACATACTCCGCTGCGCCAGTGTTTCTTGGCGTCTTCAAACACGCGTTGCCGCTCTTGTTCTTCATCTGACTTGCCGCTACGAACAGAAGTAGTCGCCTTGTCATCGACATTCAAAAAATCATTCAGATAGCACCGTCCACGCTCGCACGCTATATCGGCATAGTACGCAGGCGGGATAAGGCTAACCGATCTCGTGGCACGGCCGTACAGATAGCTAATATCATTGGCGCCCTTTTGGATCTCATCTGCCGAGAAACGCGTTTCGTCGTAAATGACGGTGTAGTGCGTCATCTTGACAGTTCCTTGGAGACCGGCGTGMGCTTGGAGATAAAAGTCAAAGTCAAAGCTGACGGAACAGTGAGTTCGCGAGTACAGGTGGACAAGTGCAACTTACACAGCAGTTATGCCCCTGTCAACGACGGTTCCCGGCGGYGTATTTCCATTCTTGTCAGCATGCTTTTCATCCGTTGCGAAAGCCCTGTTCATTGTCAACAATATCCAATCTTAGATCAGTATAACGAGCTCACTTTGCATGATGACGTTTGCTAAGTTATGAGTAGTGTTCAGAAGCCATTTCGTGTAATTTCATGAAAACCCACCCGCAAACAACGATGGACAGGACTGGCCTGTAGCCATTACGGATCGTCTTGAAAGCTTCCTGTATCTGCGTCAATTCTTCCCTGAGGACAACGGAGAATTGACCCTAAATCGCACTCAGAACGGCATCACTAACGCACGACGCGACAACAAACCTCGGAGACACCATCGCGAAACACGAAAACTCGCTCAGGAAGTTTATTTCCGTTTTTGTTTGCATAAACCTGTAACCTTTCAATCATCATTTCCCGCAATTCATCAAGGGTCTGAGAAAAAAAGGTCAATCTAATTCTATCCGGAAATGAGGCAATGCTAACCTCTTTATTCTTCGCGTGCTTTTGGATCCGGAGGCTAGCGGGGAAGTGGACAAAGGAGTCATCTATGCTTGCTACGACAGCAGCAATGGACGGCGTGCCCATCCTACTTYCAGGACCAGCATGAGTTACGTCGATCCCAACCATCATTGTAGATTTAGTTCTMAGCCATTTCATCGCGGAATCGTCCAGCTGACGTACGTCAGTCACTCCGTTATTGCATCGTCGTGAACAACTCACCTTATGGTTTATCCCTCCAAGCTTTGTGTTGACCTTCAAAGCGACGTTGGACAGATATTGATCCTGCCTCTTTTCCTCGAGCGCTTTGTCGAGTAGCATGTGGACGGTATGGATACCCAGCATAGAGTCGCAAATACGCTGACAAGCGGTTAGAAATGCTAGGCCGCAAGAATCGCAAATTTACCTTAATTCCTGGGTAAATATACTTGTCTACGCCGCGTAGGAGAACGAGGATAAAGCCAGGCTTTCCTGTCTTTGCTTTCTGCGTCTCTATCACCTCTTGTATGTATCTTAACGCCTTTGTTCTCGCAGAGTCGTCGCCCTGTATAGAGTTCAAGTCTGCCGCGAGAAACGCTCGCTTGRCTCCCTGGAAATCCATCCCACTCGCTGTGCATTTGGCTTGGAACGCATCAGCCAGGTCAGTAAGCATGTTCACAGGTGGTGGGTCTCGCTTAGCAACCGAATCGTCCTTAACATATAGCCCCCAGTAGGACGGGACCTTGGCTCCACGCAGGAACTTGATGTCGACGATGTTCCAAGCACCATTCTTCGCGGTCACCGGTTTGTTGCGGTATGAGAGTTTGGGAGGCGGTAAAATACGCGCCGGAATTTCGGACATTTTGTTACTAATTTCGATGCCGAACGAAGCGAGGATGGGAGCCTTCCTCTCCAGTGAAAAGCCAAGGGTGGGCAATCCCTCCTCGAGGAGACACTTGGCGTTAATCGCGGGACGGTTGCACGCGATATTGATCATGTTCGTCGTTTCGTCCCGTGTGAGCTTGCCCGTGCGAGCGCAACCAGGAATAATGTCACACAACTCGGCCGGCACCCATATAGGCTCCTTTCTGCCATCCTTGTCCATATAGCCAAGACACGCGAGCGGTAGATTAGCATGTTCCAGCGTTGTCTTGTATCCTGAATATTGTTAATTACCCGTCTTGACCACGTTGCACGCGATATTGACTTACTTCGTTTGAAGTAGTGCTCCACTGACATCCTTTCGCCGTCCACCATGATCATCTCGCTCCTAGCTGATTTCATACCCATTTTGAAAAGCTTTTTCTTATGACCCAAGTGCCTCGTCCTGACTTTGATGCTGCCCAACACACTAGGAGGAAGAGGACCGAGTTCCAAGAGCACTTTGGCCAGGTTTCGCGGTTCCATGAAGGCCGCGTAACAAACATTGCTAAGGTTTCATCTTAGGACGAATGTGGATAGCGCAAGACTGAATTTACGACTTACACGTTAACCATCAATTGTTTGAACATGGGCCTGACGGATATGAAAAACCCTTGCCATACTTGGACTCCGGGAGATAAAGATATGCTGGACTTGATCTGCTTCGGGTCCATGAAGTATTTGGTAGCACCATTGCTGTCTTTCTTTCCCAAGCGCACGCCAATATGACTTGCTTGATGTTGAAGGATAAGGTTCAATGCCGAAAGGGTCGGTTGTAACACATATTCTCTGTATTGCAAGTCACCCTCTGTATACCTGTAAAAACGGACAAACGTTGATCAGAATGACATCCGCTAATGCAATAGACAAAAGAATACCGATTGATAGGTTCCAATTTGATTTCGTCCAAGATGTCGACAGAGACCTCGTACAAAATCTTCTTCTTTTCGTCAGGCTCCTTCTCGTCTTCCTCCCTGAACGCDATCGTGAGTTTGAGGGGTTGTGGAAGCTCCTTCGCAGCGACGATCCTCTGACTGTAATCGTGAACCACAAACGACTTGTATCGCTCAAAAACTTCGTCCTCTTCTAGTAACTCGAAGATTCGCCTCTTAATTGGCGCCTTGATATTAGTGGGGTCATCCCCCGATCGCGGTTTTCGTCTTCCCTTGCCGCCTTTACCTCCGTTATCGGCGGTCTTGGGAGTAACGTCTGTGATGGTCACAGAATAGTCGTAGAAAGGTCCTTTCGGCAGTTTGATAGCAAAGAAGTTCGACCGCAGGTGGATCGGGAGGCCAAGCGTGCCCCAACCTGGTCTAGTGGGCATCTCAACCTGTTTACTCCCCTGCTCCTTGAAGCGCTTGATGAGAGCATCCTGGCTACCATCGGTGAGTCTGGGAGCGACGGCCAGTGGCTGGTTGGGCGGGTAAATCAGAGGGCCCTCGATGCCTCTTCCGGCGCCCCTGCCCCCATCTCTCCTTTGACCGTGATGAGCTTGAGGGGCGCCTGGACCTCTTCTTTGGCCGTGGCCTTGATGTTGTCGCCTGTCTGTCATATCAAAATCCTAGATAGTAGAGACAACTTGCGAAGAAAAATTGACGTGATGAATGAACTAGGAATGCGACGATTCGCAGCAGTAGAGCAAGGGTTACAATGTATTGCGCGTAGAATGGGGTTTGGTTATCGAGAGTGACGTTCGCGGTGGTTGTGAGCTTCAGGTGGGGCACGAGAAGCTCACAGTCACGATTTGAGTCAAGGAGTGGGCATAGCTTGGGTGCCCTCTTTTATACCGGCGACCAGGCCCAACGTTCCCTGTGAGTCCGTACGCCGGTCCCGGACCTTTACAGCTTTACTCGCGATGCTGTGTATTCCGCAGTTCAAATGAGTCATTGAGAGTCGGCGGGCGCACTGCGGACCTTCAAGGCGATGATGGTGTGGGATCAAATCCCGTCGCTGACGTGAATGACGTGACTCAAGAGTCAGAACTAACTTATGAACGGCTTACAACTCTCATCCGAAGCCCTCGTTATCTCCGCTTTAATGCAATATGAGTAAAAAGGCAAAGGACCGGCCGTAAAGCTTGGTGGCCCCAGTGGGGCTACCAAGATCTTTTCCGAGGGTGTAGCAGCTCACCTTCCTCACCGAACCGAATCGCACTGCGCGCTAATTTCTTCCCCGTTCGCCCGCCAAAAGATCCGTTGTGGGACTACAAAAGTGTTGTTGAACCAGCAAGTGAACCGGAGCGCAGCAGAAAGGGGAAAGAACACGACACCTTAAAGTTAAATGATGAAACGTCGATTATTCGAATTATTCAAYGGAGAATGCCCCACCTTTTGAGCCTTAACATGCGCATATTGCCCATGACTATAGCAAAGAATTATTTCGACAAAGGAATTGCTACAACCACTCGATATTCTATTGCGATACGTTGAAGAGGGGGAACAGATCCCGAGCGGACGCGAATTTGTACAGCATCTCCATCGAGCTGGACGGTCAAATCGACCTGAACCCAATTATGCAGTCAGAAATATCTCCTCCGTAATACCACGCATATAGCTTGTAATTGTTATGTTTTAGTTACGCCAATGGCGATCTACAATATTACGATCCTGAAGACCTCTAGCAAATCATATCAGCTCTCGACTTGATTGTGCAACAGCATGCAAGTCGCACGGGAAAACGACTCGGGACATGGGAAGCCGGCGGCGCTAGCARATACTTTTTCGGCCTAAATGGAAAACACATGATCTTGACTCCTGGTGTCGAACTATATAAGGGTTCGTAAGGCCGTCCTCCGCGGCGAAATGGGAGTCGAGGACGAGGACCAAGATAGGGATGGGCAGCCGATCAAGTACTACGATGCCGCCGGTCAGTTTCATTCTG
>JNHV02000543.1:0-14376 GCA_001691785.3 Amanita brunnescens Koide BX004
CATCGCTATGCTCTTCTCCTTCTCTCCTTTTGCTTGCGCACGTCACGGTAACGGTTCATGGCGAGAGAATGAGGATAGTGTACAGACTATCCCGGGCCAGAGGTGACCGGTGACGGGGCAGCAAGGTGGCAGAAGAGAAAGAGGTGCCCCGAGCACCGCCACTTCGCCTCGCGTACATAGACTACATTCTACGTTCACCTCGATACTCTCAGCCACTTAGAATTACCACAAACAAATGCAGTTTCCTGATTTGGATATGTCATGACTCGTTTCATGAACTTGGTGAGAGCATCCTCCAAGTAAGTTATCAGCATGCTTCTGACCGCGCGGTGACACAATAGCTCCGTCAGYAAAAGCTACGCTGTGTCGCATTTTTGGAGCTGAAGGAAGTCGTAAAGAGAGATGAAAAACAACGATGTCACTATTGTATGCACTGCGACAACCCRATTCTTCTTCAGACCCATGGTGGATGTGCGCTAATCAAAGGTATATTGACGGCAGATCGCCTTTTGCTAAAGGCGATGAACGCAGTTTCCTTTCAATAAAATGGCTGTGATACTATCCAGAGTTGACRTCAATGGTGTATGTACATGATGTGCGGGACCATGTATCTTGGTCTCATGTGGGACAAAAAGCAAGGTAGAATGGTCCATGATAGATCCAAATGTCCCATTCTTTCGGCATGCCACGCCGATCTCCCGAGCGCTTAGAGGCGCTTAGGGACGTATCAATAGATGCCACGGTAGTGTCAGGCATCCCAGCTTCCGTATCACAATCAATCCCTGTTCTGGCTATCACCATATCTCACTCAGAAGACGATCAGTCTAACAATAAGAATGCCCACATTATACATGAACCGGTGATTGTCGTACCGTATTACGATACATTGTCGGAAAATAGGAGCGCTTTGCATTGGTACAATGAGATACATCTTTATGTCCTTTACCGTATCCAAGATTTGTAGCATGTACTGGCTTGTTAATCGTAGAAGACCAAAGCACGTAACTCTATCGACTGTCTCTTCGGTGCATCCTCAGGAGCTGTAGAGTCTTGGAAGGCACAGTGCGGCGTGAAAACCGCGACACTCCCATCTTGGATAGAATCAAAACTACAAAAATCTTCGTCAGCAACCAAGGCTGTTGACACACAGTCCGACCATCTCACCATTTGATGAGGACAAACTCGTCAGGCGTCATTCCTCTAACGTACTTCCACCGATGGTTTGGATTATGCTTAACCAAATGTATCTCTCCAGGCTCCCGATCCGGATAGATRAGCGCAACGGAAAAGACGTCTTCTTTCGGATCCACACTCCGATAGTCGCACAGACTTAGAGGCCAATCGAAAGCGGGTACCGCAATCGGCCTCCACAAGTTGATGATCTGGAAGCGGCGCTTCAATAGCTCCGGAGCTTCGGATGCGGGAAGATGACGATGAACGCGGGCAACGGCAGACTGGGAAGTTTGGTCGATGTGTACCTGGTGAGCTGGCTGGCGATTATCTGGGCCAGTCTCGACATGTCCAGGGCCGTAGTTACGACGAAGGGCTGTCGTAAGATGTCAACCTCGCCCGAAACAACATAGCACTTGAGAGCTCACTATGGTCGAACAATACAACTTTGCTGGCGCCTGTGAGCTCTTTGATGAGCTCTTCGCTCTCTTTATAATAGAAACTTTTAATTTCTTCTTCGTCAGTGAAAGACTTCAACTTCGAGGGCCGGTTATAGAGTTGGAAACCAGTGGAGTCGAGGCTGGCGGTATCTTCTTTACCGCGGAGATTCTCTACCTGCACTTGGTACCCTTGTAACTCAAAGTTCGTTTCGCGCTGGCCTGTCGCAGGATTTGCACCAGTTGTCGATTTCGCTCGAACACCGTCTGGAGGGGGGATGCCATAGGTTAAGGTTGTAGACACCATCGGATACRCTCTGCTGCTTGGTCATCGAAGTTGCTTATTTATCCGCGATCACTTAGGAGTGTGCATAAGGTCCCACGACGAAGAACCTAAGCGCATAAATTATAATGTTGTTGATTGATTCCCCACCTGTGAAATCGTGTGCTCCGGACCCTCTGTTGACTCAACATAGTCATTCCGGCAATAAATAACCGGGATGACTTCTCCGCCTTTGAGAAAACTGCAAAGCGTATCCCTTCAGGCAGAACGTGAAGCGACCAGTTAAACTTAAAGGTTGGGCTACGCAATCCTCTGGCGGAACGTCCCGAAGGACCAAAACGTTTCAATCTCAGTAACTTACGCCTGGCGTTCCATCCTCACTGCAGAGCTCAATCTTCATTCCGCTACCCTTGGAATTCCTATGTGTATAGCCAACCCCCACGCTCATTACCGCTGACTCCGATTATGAACAGCTCTTATCGGTTTAGTGCTTACTATGGCAGTTCGCACTCCGAGTCGCCCGGTTGCCAACTCCGTTGCTGTTGATGCTGGCGGCACCTTGTCACATCTGTCAACAGGCGGGATGGCAGAACCAGTACGCCCATTGGGCACGCTGCTGAAAATCGTCAAGTTGGCAATATTTAGGGTGATATTACAACACCCAAAACGAAAGGAAGGAATTCGTTATCAATATCATTCGCATTCTGAGTATGAATGCTCATATTTGCATACTCTGGATTGCCGTACAGGAGGAGTGTTGAATCAAATTTTGAAAGTTTTTGGCTGTTGCCGATGTCTGACAGGTCATATGTGAGTGTGAGTGTGATRAGCGCTTGAGCTGCCGTGTCAAGAACGAAGGTAGTGGACGAACAAAAATATCTTGAATGAGATAAAGTTCTGAAACCCAATACATGGTATAATTTCAACCAAAATGGTAACTATTATGATCAATGTTGCTCAGGCTGCGCCACTGTTACAAAGCGCTGTGGATAGCGTTTAACGGAAAAGGAATATTTCCCATCAATAATTTTGGCCGTCATCTCATCGGAACGTGTTATCATTGGCAAGCCAATCTGTAAACTTCAATAAGGCACATATCAAATATTGTAAATTTACAGTAGATCACTGACATGTGGTAGCCGATAATATTTGTCTTCAAGATTGATGGATTCGAGACTGGGGTTTGTTACAAGCGGAGCATCCAGATCAACTCCCCCATTATTTCCCAGTCCACGGATGCCAACCAACTGTTTCTGGGCATTGAACTGAAGAACAGTAATGGGAAGGAGGTAATGTNCATCACTGTAAAATCGGAAACTTGGTTAATAACTAGCCATCATTTGCTGACCGACATCGCGATACCTTGGGATCTGGTACCAATAATTGAAGAAATTATTTTCCCAGTTAGATTCGAGCTCCCCCGCGCCTTTCTCGGGGAGACTAGGAATTTGAAATTCTAATGTCTGCTCATTTACCTTAACAATGACCAGGTAATGATGTAGAGAATGAAATGGGGTATCTTTCTGTGAAGTAATGAGATGCCTCAACGAGATTGCAAAAGATGTTGGAGACAACTGACTGTTGGAAACCGACGCCAGAGCACATGAGGGGCGATGATTTGATCATAATTTCTAAATGGAGTTCTCATGCTTCCTTGTAGAGACCTGAGTGAACCATCCACTGCTAGTACTAGGCGACTATACACTTCAGTTGTACTGACAATCTGAAGGGCCATTGGGGGCGACTGTGACACGTGAAATACACCAGAAGCTTGGCTGGAAATTCCACTTACTACTCCTGCTGCCTCGACGGGGAACCAATCACCAACATAGTAGTCTTTGGCTGCTATTACCGGCTTACTAGTAACGACCTCAGGATGGTCGCTGGACAGGCCAACAGCCACGGTAGCTTTAACACGTGCAGTTTTCTGTCCAACAGGAGCGGCGAACACAGAAGTGCCAAGTAAGAAGAAAAGCAGTGTGTGCATGAACATGATTGAGGAAAGGAGACCAGCTCTGGGGTGCAAGGGTAAGCATGGTGCTTTATACAGACCTTTGCAGGCAGTTTCGGCTGTATGACGCGAAAATGGGAGGCGGCATGTTGTGTGGCAACTATCAATCAATTACTTTCTTGTATCAGTTGGATCAGTGTGATACACAGACCTTCGCAGGGCAAGTTCGGCTGTATGATGCGGAACGGCATGTTGTGTGGCAACTATCAATATTTTTTGTATCAGTTGGATCATTGTGATTCGGAGGATGCCAGCCATCAGCGCATCAGCACGCTAGTACAGAAGGCTGCTTCTAAATATAGATAAAGTGGAGATGCAAGGGGCGAGCCAGTGACTCAGTCGCTTGCCAGAGGCATTTGCCTTGCATAGGGTGGATAAAATGTGAGAAATAGAGTTGTTGATGAGTAACGGAAAGTTGGTTGATATTCGCTCGAAAGCTCTTGTCAATGTTATGTAATACAAGGATGCATGCATAGGTCCCCCTGTCGCCTCGGTAATACGGCGCGCCACTTAACCGAGTGTTCCATTCTCACCGCAGAGTCCGATACCTCGGCCTCGGACTATGCAACAGCTCTTATTGGTTTAGTGCTACTGTGCTTGTGTGACAAGCCACACTCGCCGCCTTGGTTCCATGTTGATGCTGCGCCTGCCTTGTTACATCTGTCGACAGGCGGGATCGCAGCACCAGCACATCCATTGGGCACGCTGCTGACAAGCCCAAGTTGCCAATGTTTAGGGTGATATCACCAAAAACGCAAGGAAGGAACTCATCATCAATATCATTCGCATTCTGATGGAGTATGAATGCTCACATTTGGGCACTCCGGATTGCTGTACAGAGGCGTTTTAAATCAAATTTTGAAAGTGTTCAGCTGTTGCCAGCTTCCGATAGGTCATACGTGAGTGTGACATGAGTGCTTGAGCTGCCATGAGCGAAGATAGTAGACGAACATGAATGAGATAAAGTTCTAACCCAATACATGGTATAACTTCAACCACTTCTGAGCCTTCTCTCAATGCCCACGACGAAGCTCGTATTCCAAAATTACTGCTAGTATACAATATGTATCAATTAACTCCTTCGTGATGCATCTTTATACTTACAAGTTGTATTGCCCAGTATCAAAACAAGACCCATGACTGCGTCTACTCAAACCAGAAAATATATCAAAAACAGATCTGTCAGACGCGGCTTCAGCCCTTAAAAATGCTCAAATTTGACAAAAGATGGGACTCACACTTGCTTTGGCCATTGTCGATACTCACCACCACCACTATCGTTATCATCATCACAATATCCTACACTTTCCTCGTTCGCGACAAGGCCATTCCCATTGATTGCCCCACCACCCACACCATTAACCCCCCATCGCTGACTAAGAAGTAACCGGACATGCTCACAGTGCTCACCTCTCTCTTCGTCAACCGCCATATTACCAATCTACCTCAATCTAGGACACGCTCTAAATAGTCTCCATCGCCTCATGGTAGTTCAGCCTTTCCTGCGATTGCCGGAGTCTCCCAGATGCTCGTATCGCGGAACACCTGTAGATGCCGGAACAGCGGCAGGAGCTTCAGCCAGCCTCCCTATGAGCCCGGATCAGGCCGTTGCTGCAAGAAAGAGAGGGAGATGCGACGGACCATTGTAAATATGAATTGCTCGTAATGCCGCGAGCCATTGATGGAATTGGGAAATCACAGATGGACGATGTTGGGAAAGAGAAGGGGGATCTGTTCGAGTCTATCGTCGTGGYGCAGAGCGTGCACCAAGAGCGTGTGTAAGCTGGCGCGATCGTGTGGTGTTTGCTCAAGGGCGTCCATCAGGGACGGAGGGATGGTTCATTGGTTCTGATCTTGAGGCATTCAATACTCCACCTGAAAGTCGGGTCTGGCAAGTTGTTTGCGTAGATCGCGTGGGCGAACGAGACGTCTGTGCCGAGGCGTTTGAGGTTGGGCAGGAAGCCGGCAGATCGTTGCCTATCAAGTACCAGACGAGGTCCCGTATCGTCGAATGGAGCGAGGGGATTGGACGCGTATTCTGTCAATGTGGGCCGGTGCGCCAGTTGTTAGCGTGAGTTTGAGCCGTTTAAGGCGGGCAATTGGCGAGACGGGGAAATTCCATGGGGATGTCGAGAATAATGATGCTCTAGATCTGGTTGCGAGATGACAGGCGCTCGAGATGGGGCTACGGGATATATGGTGCTTTCTTCGCAACGAGAGAAGCTGCCGCTGAGATAGAGATGCCGTATGGAGGGATGATTGGTGCGAAGGATGTCGCGGAGGAGGGCTGGTCGACCAGACAAAGGTGGTGAGCAGATGCATAGAGACGAGCGATCTACTGAGGGCACGCATGACTTTGACTTCGGCATCGGGAGCGGCATCGTCGAAGTCAAGCGGAGCAACAAGGGTGGTTGGACATCCATCCGGTCCGGCCGTGGTTGGCTTGTTGAGTAGATAGACCTGGCGGATGTTGCGGGCGAGGCTTGCGTGAAGATGGGCCCATACGGGGCAGCGGTCTGGATAAAGTGGTACTGGATGTGGGGGCTGGCATGGCGCGCACACTCGAGTCTCGGGGGAGGCGCAGGCAAGGGCAGCGTTTTTGTATCGGCTGAATCAGTGTTGGCCATTTTCATCAGCACTTCAGCACGCTAGTACAGAAGGGGCGGCGTGACTCAGTCGCTTGCCAGATGCGCTTGCCTTGCATGGGGTAGAGAAAATATTGCAATTGAAGATGCCATGGGACTGAAACGAGTTGATGAGTAACGGAAAGTTGGTTGATATTCACTTGAAAGTAGTAGGTCCCACGGTCACTAGGACACTTACGCCGCCGGGCGCTTACCTCGATAAACCGATACCTTGGTTCCACAGAACTCGGCGCCCCGGTTGCCAACTCCGTTCCTGTTGATGCTGGCGGCGCCTGCCTTGTGGGATAGCAGTATGTCCATTGGGCACGATGTTGACGACCGTCAAATTTCTGATGTTCAGGGTGATATTGCAACACCAAAACGCAAGGAGGGAACTCATTATCACATTCTGATGGAGTATGACATGTACATACATAGCATTAACCGCTCCAAATTGTTTAAAGTTAGAGCAAGGGCACACAGCGACTCGAACAAGCCCCCGAGCAATCATGCTACCCACGGGAGCAATGTTAACGATTCACATCCTCTTCAGTTCTGCATGCCTTCTAATCGAAGGCGCACATGAATGGACAAGTCACTATTCAACGTTCAACGTTTCAAGGTTGGTGCTATACCATAATTGCACTAATGTGTCTCGCTTATTTTCCATCAGTGATCCGGATCCGGCAACTAAGCATGTAACACAATTCGTAGCAAAGTGGCATGTTTAGCCAAAATTGCTTAAACCCCATCACTTAAAGGGTACGCGCGACGAACAACCTCCCGAGCAATCATGCTTCCCAACTTGACGCTGTTCAAGAGCTTCCTCCTTGCTCTAGCGCTTGCGACTAACTCGGCTTCTGCTCTCGTCAAGATGCCTCTTATTAAGCGAATAGGTACTGCTAATGCTGAGGATATTGTGAAGCATGATCAGGGTCGCGCCCGTCACTTCGCGACTGGCGGCCTCCCCCAAAAAATTGTCAATGGGGCTACACACTACACCGCTCAAGTTGGGATTGGAAGTCCCCCTGCCAATTGTACGCTTTGAACATTCGGCTACTTGCATTAGTATTAACAGCCCTTCAGATAGTCTCCTTATTGACACCGGAAGGTGAGGTGTCCGATATTACGCTCCGCCTGACATCTTAAAGAATGACTCTTAGTTCAAACACTTGGGTGGGGTCTAACAAAACCTATGTTCAGACGAGGACCAGCGTGAGAACCAATCAATATCTAGTAAGCAGAACGCATTTATTGTATGTACGTCACCAATTTTCTCTTAGAATATTTCATACGGTTCTGGAAATCTCACAGGTAGAGATACCTTCATTCTGACGCATCTGTTACGCATCCTGATCTCCTCACAGGTGCCGAGTACATAGATAGCGTCACTATTGGAAGCTTTGTCATTTCTAAACAGTCGATCGGTGTTGCAAACAAAGTGAGTAACCAAGATCATGCAATCACGGTTGACTTACTCATCACTTCGCAGACCCATGGATTCGATGGTGTTGATGGCATCTTGGGGTATATTCCTCATCGTCCAATTGATGGTATAGCTGACATTCTCCGTTAGAATTGGTCCTGTCGACCTATCTGTCGGTACGTTCGTCCTCCTTTTTGTGGAAATACAACTGTTTTCTGATTTATCCCCAGACACCCTCCTCCCAGATAGTAACGCCACGATCCCTACTGTAACCGATAACGCATATTCTCAAGGTCTGATCCCGGAAAACAAAATCGGCATCTCGTTTGAGCCGACGGTTTCAAAGTCAGTAAGTAATGGAGAGCTAGTATGGGGTAAGTCTTTGCATTCGCTCATTGGAAAGGAGATGATGTGACCATCAACAGGCGGCGTCGACGAGACGAAGTTCATTGGCCAACTCCACTATGCGTGAGCTGGCTTGTGTCTTCTTTGATTCAGTTGTTCTGACACAATTATTAGGCCTATCACGAAGACTATGCCAGCAGGTACCTTCTGGGGAGTTAATCAAACCGTTACATACGGCTCGACCACGATCCTGGGCAACTCGGCAGGCATTATTGATACCGGTACGGCCAGTAACCATTTTAGACTTGAAGTGCTCGGCTGGATGATAATCCTTAGGTTCAAGTTTGGTTCTCCTTGCGACGGATGCATACCACAGATACCAAAAGGCGACAGGTGCCACGCCGGACAATACTACCAAGTTACTCACAATATCCCCTTCTGATTACGCTGCTCTGAAGCCTCTGAGATTCCACATTAATGGAGTAGGTTATCGCCTCCCCTTTCTCTATGACATTGGTGACATTGATATGTAGCAAATCTTTGACCTGACGCCCAATGCACAGACATGGCCCCGCCCCTTGAACTCTGTCGTCAGCGGCAAAGCTGAAGCAATATATCTTATTGTTGGGGATATTGGCTCGCCGAGTGGTCAAGGACTTGATTTTATAAATGGTTATGCCTTCCTCGAGAGGTATTATACTGTTTATGATACTGCCAACAAACGAGTCGGCTTCGCTCCCACTTCTTTTACCGACGCTACAACAAACTGATGCTGTAGGGGAGGAGAGAATTATTGTATTTATCCGACTTAATTAATATAATCGACTTTAATGATTCTCAAAGGCCTTGGCATGCATGTATGTGGTATCCTGCCTTGCTTGATACTCACGTTCATTATACGAGTGGTGTTCAGYGCTACATCGTCGTCTTTCTCCCGCCTTTCAGCGAACTCTTTCATCCTCTACTCCGTTTGTGGGTATTTCAACTTCCGCTTTTTATAACGCCACCATTAGTAGGAACACGTACCATGAGTGTCCACAAGATTTGCTACCATTTAGTCAGGCGCAATGTTGACCACTGCGAGCCAGTGTGGCAGAGCGCACCCATCGCACCCCCAGGAATACATGCTATGTTAAGATTTGGAGGCGGACCACTGGTGACGACGTTGTATTGATTACCAGGTATCGATCAGTCTAGTTATATTTGTGCGTTTAAAAAACGATGTACTACTTAATATGTTACAAACTGAGCGTTCAATGGGACAGAATAGTACACATACATTCACCAATCGATAGCGTTTGTCTTGTGCCCAGTCCTTCTTGTGTCTCGACCCGTTGGAAACACCACGTCTAGTTCAGTTCTGAAGTCTGCGAAGCGATCACCATAGGAGTACCAGGTTTATCACTCCACTTCGAGATTAAGGTCCGATTTGGGAACGAAGAACCTACCATCACGCATCAGACGGGAGTTGAATATGTAATGGGGAGAAAATGACCATCTGCACGTGGTTGGATCTCGTTCGTCAGGAAACAGCCCATGGAATCGGAAACTCTACGCCAATCGCGTTAGCACCCGAAATTAGCTTCCGATAGCCTAGATATGCGCCAAAGAATACATTATTTAAGGCACAGYGGGTCAGAAGACAAGGACGCACAAAGCGCATATGAAAGGGGTGAACACAGAGCGGCCCTGATAGCCTGGATGAAGCGGACCGGGTTTGGGGTTCTGACGACGAAATGATGGTTCGGCACCTGCTGAATCGAGCACACATGCGAGTGGGCTTACTTTCAGAGATGACTGCCGTTAGCCTTCCAGACGTATCCCCCCATCCTAGAGACATGCAGACTAGATAAGTCCCGAGATTCACAAGGCTGTACAATCAATTACTCACCCATGCAAGCAGCAAAGCCACCTGACTTCTCTGTCTGCCTACCAACTCATCGGCCTTAAATTCAATCCTGTGAAAACATAAAGTAGTAGGAAGCACAAGGAAGGAGTATATTACAGTGGTCGCCAGTATAGGGGTGGACATGTTTGGTGCGTACAAACAACAAAAGACATTGAAGTGACTGTTTCTGAAACCTTTCAAGCATTGTACGACAAGACACTCGAGATTCCCGGTGTCTTGAGTGACCAGGGTATTGTTGATGTGGGAAAGAAGCCGCGACTGCAGAGAGTGTATTCAAGAGAGGAGGCGGAGGAGATTAGAGCTATCGGTGCGCGAGACGTGATTGAGATATACCTCGCAATGGCGTGCAATATTTTGCTGGATTCGTTTTCGGGGACCCGCTGAGAGATTTACCAATTGTGAGGGTTAAGCCTAAGTTTTGTTTCCTTCGATGTAACGGAAGAATCTCGTCGGGGAGTAGCCACGCTGGATACACTGGTGTACTTGCCGGCGTCAGGTCAGTCGCGCCACTGTATTGTGTCTCTCTCAGGCTCATTTCAAGCTATTCTGAGCAGGGAAGGACTCTGTATCTTTCAAYTACCACGCAAGCCTTATTTCCGCCTCGTCACCTACTCGTCACCCACCTGTCACCGAACGCACTAGCTTCTTACGCTCCTTAGCTTTCAACGCTTTGCCCCCAGTCACCATCACTGATTCTTCTCTCTTCGGGTGCCATACAAACACTCACTAACCCATGTGATACAATGGGTAACTGATCCCAAAATGACACTATCTTCCTGCTACTACCTTCCTCCGCTTCTGTGCTCGTTGTCTGCTGCCTTGCCGCGCTCTTCTGGCATCAAATCAAAAGATGTGATGCTCACAATTGCGATTCGCAACTCCTTGCCATCAATTTGCAATCGCTTGTCCGCCGAAGTCACCATGCTCACCAAGCATCCCCCGTCAGGACCTCCACTGGTGCCGGTACTGGAGGACGTAAGCCAAAGCCATCTCGTACCTTGAAGCGCCCACAAGATCTGTTAGAGTGTAACATTAACCATTGCGGTTTTGCGTCAGTGCAGAGAGTTACGCATATACATAGCTATACCCAGCCCCGCCACACAACGGTCGCTCATCTGTTTTCCTAAGCAGGGGGTCCTTCACCGCCAAGAAACACGCCTTACTAATGATACACTAATGCCACCCGTGGTATGTAGCTTCTCACCCTTCTGGATATGTTAATGCCCGATCGCCGATTGCACTACGTAGTCGCTCTTCAGGTCGCTCGCCTTAATCAGATCAATCGCGTTTGCCAAACTATATATTTGGCGTCGTGGTATCCCCGATTTTGAGGGTGCGAAGACAAGCGGTTCAATCACTTTCCAAAGTTAAAGAATACCACTGGCCACATCACGTCCCAAAGACGCATACTCAGAAAACATTATATCCCCAGCTTTAAGCGCCTAGGAGAGCGACCGGTGTTTAAATTGGCGGACATAAGACGGAGTCCTGAGGTTAGTCTTAGAAGCAATGACAGTCCTCCATCGCTTGGTCGTGTTCCATTTCGGCAAGGCATGCACTTTGATAGTGTTATGGAACAAACTCGTTTCCGTTGACCATGGCTGCGCATTTTGATAGCCGGAATGATTAGATTACGTCGCAAGATTTACTCGCTCGGTCAGATCGACGCCTACAACGAAGAACGCGCTTCAATTTCCGAATAGGCCATTGCCACTTCACGCTCGCTTCCCACACTGGCTTTCTCAAAATTATTAACCATTGACTACATTTGTTAAATGGTGTAGCAGACCCGTCTCCTTCTATCCAGAAAAAATGGTCAGGTTAGCAAACTCTTCCGTCTTGAAACATTCGACCTTCTTTCCTCTTCCAGGCTTTTCAGTAGCAATATTGGCATCTTCCATTGATCAAAGTTGCTTCTTCAAGAATCCTATGGCGCCCTTGTCAGCAGACCATCCTTGAGAAGCGTGTCATTTTACGAGAGACCATGGGGTGCGATCGCTCCAAGTGTGGGTAGCTTCTCAGAGAGGCAATCGGARACTGAGAGGGGAAGTCCACTATATCCTCCGATCGCATTGTGAAATATTCTTCACGTAATGCCAACTTTCCAGCTGCATAAAAGGAGGACTCGCACCACTGTAGTCCTCAGCTTCTTAACCCCGTTCATTAGCATACAATGGCCAAGTTCCGCATCCAGAGTGTCCAGACAGAGTTCTACGTGACCAGCAATGGCACCGAAACAAACGGAAGCGTTGTAGAAACCGTTCCGAAAAGCCAGTATAATCCCAGTATCACCGTGCGCATCCTGCCCGTTTCCTTAGCCTGTTGACAACCATTGCGTTGCAGGTTCTCGAAATAGTGCCCCCAGTTATTGCACCTGCTCCTGTCATAGCTACCGTGCGAGGCGGGGCTGACCTTTTTGTTGGATATAAAGACGTAGGTTAAAGTTCAGCACCTCCGACGGAGCTATGACCTATTCGTGCTTTAGGTTGGTGGAACATTGTTCCTTTCATGGACCGACGCGCCTGTCAAGTGGGTCATCAGCCCCACGGGTACGGACTTCAAGTAAGTCATCCTTGAGTTCTGCTATTTGGGGCATCTAACGCGACGCAATGCAGCATCAGACCTGCCGACGGTCAAGACCTTTACTGGTTTGACAAGTTCAACGTTGGTATTTTCAGGCGTGTATGTCTGACTGTCCCTTTTGCATTGCCAGTATAAAGCTTACTAACTTTCTTGACTCAGATTGCCCTTAAGCCCGGACGGGAAGTGCAAGAGCACGAGAACTCCTTCAGGATTACGCCTGCTTGAAGAACGAGCGAATGCGTTCATCCCTTCTCCTGCAGCAGTGATGCTGATCGAATGTCCTAGTAAAGTGTAAAATATGATTTCTTGGCTTGTGGTTTGACCGCTACTCGTGGACAACGCCCTGGATTTCAGTGACAACGACGGGTTTGATCAGGATAAGATATCGCGAAGCAATGGTTATAACGATGGTCAAAGACCCGCAGGGTGCCCTGGTATGACATTGAGTTAAGATTCTGAGTCGGCGGCTCCGGGCGATCACATAAGATCTCCCAGGGTGCCAGGTGGCAAAGGTGCGCAACGCCGCATCATGCAAGAGAATGATGTCTATGATTGCCGAGGGAAAGCGTAACGAACATCATTTTAGATATACTCACTATAAGATCCAAGTAAACTTGAATATACACAAGGATAGTTTACTTCATTGAAATTCCTGATAACACCGCCTCCGTCACGTCAGGTCTTTTGAATGTCATAATGTAGGAGCTGATCGCGTACCTTGGTATGACTTAAAACTACCTTCCAGGCGTTACAGCGTCATCTGTACCAGACTGGCATTCATACCACATTCCAAAATGCACGATCTGTTTTCGAATCCAGAGCTTTATATCAGAATCTCGAAGCTCGTGCCAGGGCTAGAACACAGTCTGAGTACGTGGCCGGTTGGAACCCTCGCGCTCTTCCTGAGARAATGGTATATTGCATTAATTGCTTGGTGATGATACTCGCCTCGTGAAGGCAATGCTAATTTCGGATCACTGGGGTCGGACCTATATATCCTCGGTCGAGCTTAAGAGTAAACACCACGTAAAGGACATATGGGTCACCAAGTCACCGCAGCAACCGACTCGCCAGCCATCTTCTCGCAGGCTAGGCCTAGTTAACCCATGTMAAGGACAAGCCGGTTGAATTCCGTATTTCCCAGTACCCGTGGGTCGTCCGGATGTAAACTTGCTGCTCATATTAACCTCTTTGGTGCATGCTGTGAAGTCCTCATAGTATTGACAGTGCTGGAGTCATTCCTGTTAGATCAAATGGTAAAATAAAACGCACTGCCGGCGCCAAGCAGGCAATTGAGGAGCAAGAAGCGATAATCTTCTGCCACTCTATGTTATCGACCTCTCTCTCCCACCACATCTTCGTTATGCATGACTCTGCTCAGATTATGGAGACAAACTCGTCGGCCTCTCAGCCTTGTAAGATGAGAGAGTCGAGTTTCTCGGTGTGTCATGGATGTTGGGAAGAAGCTGTTAGTGCTCAAAGTGTGTTCAAAGGAAGAGATGGGGAGATCAGAGCCATTGCGCGAGATGTGGGGATTGAGATGTACCTCGCAGTGGCGTACAATACTTTGCTGGATTTGTTTTCGGGG
>JNHV02000544.1:0-14423 GCA_001691785.3 Amanita brunnescens Koide BX004
GGCGGCACTGGCGGCCTCGGTGGCGGCACTGGTGGCAGCACTGGCGGTCTTGGTGGCGGCACTGGTGGCGGCACCGGCGGCCTTGGTGGCAGCTCTGGTGGTGGCACTGGCGGCCTTGGTGGCAGCTCCGGTGGTCTCTCTGGAACAGGTTTGGGCGGTGGTGCAAGTGCGACTGACTCAGGAACCGGTGCCACAGGCCTTGGCGGCCTCGGCGGCACTGCAACTGCTGGTGGTATTGGATCTACTGCCACATCTACCGGCAGTGGCGGCAGTGGCGGCGGCATTAGCTTTGGAAAGAGCGGCGCCACGGGTTTGACGGTACAAATTGGTGCTGTTGCAGCAGCAGCAGCAGCTGGCGTTCTCATGCTAGCTGTCTAAAACGGGTTTTCCCTTCTTTCYCTACTTTGGATTTCAGTTCCGGAATCTGCTCACTTTTATAGTACTAGCCAAAATTCTATACCCTTACTTCTAATGAGAGCAATGGACAAGTCATGTGCGAATCATTCGCAACACTTTGTGAGTGAATCAACCGTATGTTGTGGCCATCTGCCAAGCCTTCTCAAGGAGGCGAATATGGCATAAGGGGGTCGAATTCTTCGGAACAGGAATCGGTTGATTGATACCATTCCAGCTTCAGCACTAGAAGACCTCGAACGAGACTGGTTTCAGTAGCAAGCCTTCGTTCCTGCAGTGCCAGGTGCCATGGTGCCACTTGACGGGATCAAGGGGCATCAGCGGTTGCAAACCATTCCAACATCCTTGCACAATGCAAATCCTTATGGATTGATTGAATTCTTACGATAACCTTTTCATCCATTTTCCGCTGGCTATCCTTTACGTCCTGACAGTTATTTAAGTTGCGTGCGGTTTGTGCGATCCATATCGTCACTGATCAGGGACGAACAAACTGATGAGTTAACTTTTAATCTCTAGCGCGAGTCCGACTCCCGTGCAGAGTAGTATGCCTTCGTGTGTCGCCCAATAAACTACTCTTTTGAGTATGCYATTCTTTGAGAAAATAGTTATCTGTGTGTCTACAGATACTTGCGTCAATACAGATGCCAGTGGAAGACAGGTTCACGTGTGATAGGCATCTATCAATCCTTGTTACACGTTTACATAGCTTTGGTAGTACATGTACCTTGAATCGGGGTTGGGTTCCCAAGATCGCTCATGAAGCTGTTCCTGGTTTTTTTGCTTCACTTCCCCTTTACTCGTCGATAATGTTGTTCCACAACACTCTTTTCCTTTCCGTTCTTTTTACCTCTGGTAAATTGAATTCCATTGTTGGTGGAAATTCTAGCTAACAAACATCACAGTCTGCGCCACGAGTATCTATCCCCTTCTCGCCGCCAGACAGACAGAATCGCAATGCAAAAGCGAATGTACTAATCTTATAGATCAAGTCCGAAGCGGAGTCAGTTGGTTACATTTAAAAGTCTTTTCCTCGCATTTAACAATTTCTTCCCTAGAGYTGTGCTCTTGAATGCATTTGTACAAGTTCGACTATCGCCGAAATCAGCGCCTGTATTCAGTGCGCCAAAGCGGCGGGTGAAACTATTCCAGGCGTTGGCCCAAACTACATCCAAAGTCCGTTGCACATTTTCACCGGGTGAATCATTTTGGCCAACTACTTATGTTAGAGGTTGAGAACGACTGTGCTATGGCAGGGCATCCAGTTTCAGGAGGAAGCTCTGGTTCGTCCGACGGTCTCTTCGGAACAAGTTTGGGTAGTGGCGCCAGTGCGACCGATTTTGCTTCAACTGCCACCGGCCTTGGCGGCCTCGGCGGAACCGCAGCTGGTGGTGCTGGACCTACTGCCACATCTATCGGCAAAGGCAGCGGCAGCGGCAGTGGCATTTCCTTCGGAGGGAGCAGCGCCATGGGTTTGACAGCCCAAATTGGTGCTGTTGCAGCAGCAGTTGTAAGCGTTGTTATTCTAACTGTTTAAAGTAGGTTTCCTCTTTCTCTACTTACCGGAATATATGGTTCTAGCCGAAGCTTGTATACGCTTACTTTCAATGCCAAATGGACAAGTCATGTATGATTCGCAATACATGGCGTGAGTAAAAAAACTGAATTTTGTGGCCGTTCTCAAGGCGGCGATGGTTTAAGAAGGGGGGCCAATTCTTTGGAACAGCAATTACTCACTCCAGCTTCAGCACTAGCCCTCGAACGAGTCTGCTGGACACTAATTTCACTAATTGTGGGCACTCGTTACTGTCCGTACGAGCTTAGGCATCAATAGGCAAACCAATACCACAACACTCTTGCACGTTGGATTGTTCTTACCACAATATCCAAATTCACTTTTCACCGACTACTCCTTACTTCCTCGGTTATTTGGATTTCAGCTTGCGTTTTGTGTGATCCATGTCCTCACTAGCGGGGACCCAGCAAACTTGACAAAAATTGACATCCGTGAGTCTCAAGTTGTCGCACTTACCCGCCGTGACCTGCGATTTGCCAATCTGTCCTTGTACCCAATGATCAACACGTCGACTATGATTTCGCACCGGGCGTTAGATTATATGACAACTTCAAACCTCGCCGCCATTGGAGCATCCACAATGAGCAAAGCTCTTGCCATCACACTCGCCACTTGAATCACGGCTTATTCATTCTTCGATTCTGGCGTGAAGATCGGCGGATTCCTATTCCTGCATTACGAACAGCGGTAAGTTATATATAGCTTACGTACCCTTGAATATCAGATGCTATGTACCAGCCCGGACTTACGTCAATCACGAGTGCAAACACTCATTYCGCAAGGCTTGTAGCCATCCCAATTAGAGCGAACTTCTTAGACTTGTTCATTATTGGCCCGAAAATGGTTCCATGTCGACTCGTTTACCAGGCACGTTTGCAAATCTGTCCTAAAAACAACCATTAGATAAAATTCATATGGCACCATGCTGTCTCGGGTTTACTGGCTACACATCTCTTGAAAGTAGCACAGAACTTTAGGCGCCTGTCGACCCGCAACTCCTCTGGTTATCACAGGGCATGGTTGCATCGCTGTTCCTCAGTCCCTCGCTTAGCTACTACTCTGTAAAGCAAGCCTTGGGCATGATAGCYAAGTGCGCCACCTTCAAAATGAAGGGCAGGGGCCAAAATGGACAGTAGCCGGTACAAGTCGTATTGGCCATCTTTACGGCAGGACCAGTAACTTGTGTTGATACTCCAGGAGTCCAGCCCCCAGGAATGATCTGGTGAACAGAGCTACAGGTATGACCCGAYATTATCTGACAGTTACAAGTCAAATGGTGATGCATCATTCTTAGCGGCCTCAGCCCGATGCGCTGTCTTCAGATTCGGAATCCTTAAAGTCTTTTTTTATCAGCACAAAAGCTGARCACAGCACCGTTCAAGACAAAAGATGGGCAGCCTGGGCAGGTGCCAGCGTTAACAGCAGCCAGCACCTGCCGCCGTGTTGGCCATGTTTTAGGACGAAGAAGCACGCTTTAAATGGTTCAGTTAATCACAGCACCCAGGAATGATCTGGCACGATCGTGAGGTGGGACTAAATATTCTCAGTAACTGAAGGTCAGACGCCGACGCACCTTGATTGATGGAGACGATTCGCGGCCCGATGCGCCACCATCAGATTCACGCATCCAAACTTCGTATCAGCATAAAAGTTGAGCGCACCTCCAACAATTGAGTCCGACGCAATGCAGGCATATGGCACGGTTGTCCCAATTGTTCAGGAACGAATGCAGAGCATGCCATGTGATGAGCAAGTGCGCATGTTCCCAGCGCCCTATCCCGCCTGGAACAAATTGTCATGCGGAACAACTCGCTGGAAGCGATAGACGAAATCAATCAATCAGCTCAAGCACGACCACGAGGTGAGACCTTGAGGTCCGCCATTATTCCCAGGCTTTGTGAAAAGAATTGGTGTTTTGTATGATTTGATCCAATGTCTCTGACGTCAAGGCGAGGTCGGCACGAGCGTAGATTGCAGGCTTCAGAACTATGAGGAAAAGGATATCAAGACAATGCGGCAGGAAAAAAGAGAAAGAAAGAAAAGGCGGCTGGACTCTGGAGGTGCAAGAGTCGAATTTATATGAATTGGCTGACAGAACTTGGACCGCCRGCCGTAATCGAAACTACATATCATGCCTATCATTGCGGTATGATGACATTCATTTGGATGCTACAGTTGTGTTTCCCGTCTCCAGTATGGAGAGTCCCTGGAGAATGTCAAAACTCCCGAGGTGCTGGTAGATGACCATAACTTCGATATTAATTTTGAATGTGAGCGTTAGTCTGCTGTTAACTCGTGTCTTTTTGGGCGTGATGCATTGATGGACGACGCCAGTTTGTGTCAGTGTCTATGTACAAAACTTGCTCAAACCGCAACATATCTGCACTTTCAACATTATCACTATTCCGTGTTTTACATTTTAGACATAACGATACCTACACGTAAACTATCAAATTCACTAGATCTAGTCCGTGTATGTATTAACGTTAACACTAATAGCATATATAGCATGAACTATCTCTACTCATAGCATAGGATAAAGATCTTGCCGTCCCTCACACTCAGTATCACTGCRCCCTGGCTTTGGTCAATATTAATCGTCTCGACGTTGTCGAGATCCAAGTCATCAGGCACCTTCAGCGTTCTCACTACGCCCTCCATCTTGCCTTCGCTAGGGCTCGGACCGGGCGATGACGCGTCATACGGTGGGAAGGTCACGAATCGCAAACGTTTGGGGTCGGCCTGGACCCTCGGAGCCGATCCTTCGCCCTGTTGTTGTGGATTGGCAGCGCCAGCACTTGAGCCAATGTTTTCTTGATAAGGCTCGTCCTCGTCCTCCGACCCCAACGTCACACTATCACGGTCCTCGCTTTGTTCCCGGCCATCCTCTATCCACACGGCATGCCCAAAGTCGACAGCAATCAACGGCCGCGGTCGTTCCACCTGCTGCCCATCTTCCTCCTCGTCCACATCCGATACGCAAACCACGTCAAACGGCGTCGAGACGTACCACATCTTCATCGAATTATCATTGTCGTCTTCCTCGCTCATGTTGTCGTATCGCTCGCCAGCCCATCCGCATTCGCACTCGGCTTCGTCCTCTGAGGACAGGTCATAGTCGGTATCATAAGTATCCGAGGTAAGTTGACGTGGCGACGACGATCCTTCGCCCAAGTCTTCATTAAGGGTACCATTACTGAGTGGCGTCGGACTCCGATGGTCCTCAGTTTTCAACTTCCTGTCGCCACAGTGTGCCTTGCCATTGACGTCCCGCCGCTTACGCTTCTGCTTTCGTTTCCCCTTTTCCTGATGGTTGCCAGCACAGACCGCCATCGGTTGCGACTCCTTCCAGCTCTTCCAGTCCAAAGGTACTCTGAAATAGTGTTGAGCCAGCACAAACCGCGTAGCATGGGTTTGAGGATCATGAGCAGCGAGTAAGACGACGGTGCAGCTGACCCGGGGCACGCCGGGCAGGGTAGGCCACCACTGTCTAACGAAATGGGCTGATTCGGGGTACCACGGAAATGGAAATGGATTGGAGAAGTAATTATTTCCTTGCTCATTTCCCTGGTTTGGCTCTTCGCCGTCATCTTCGTCATCCTCGGCATCCTCGGACATATTCGTGTAATCAACATTGATAGTTATTTGACCCCCAGGGCCAGCGGCATCCGCCTGGGTCAAGGCGGCACCATTAGCAGGCTGCGTAGCCGAGCCCGCTGGATGCCCGAGATTTGCAGCCAGCTGCGCAGGAAGCGGTGCGCCCTGTTCTAGCCCTGCCTGGACAAGTAGTTGAGGGTTCTGTCCTGGTGGGATTAACGCAAAGAGAGGCGCTTGAGCGAACAATTGTTCAAGTTGTTGAGCTGTCAAAAGTTGCGCCAGATCCACAGCTCCGCCATCAGCCAATCCAGCATCCAGATTAGCTGCTATATCAGGGGGTAAGGGTAGCAGTAAACCTCCGGGCGTGAGGATGGCATTTGCGAAACCACCAAAGCCGTTTGGATCGCCTTCAAAGTGCATGTGATTGATGACTACGGGCGGAGCAGTAAGTTTTGGGAAGGCGAACTTCTTCGATAACGTCCTTGCAGGTGGCAACCGACCATAGAGAAATGGCGTCGATGATTCATTGGCCATTTTCCACTTATACTTTCGCAACAAGGGGATGGGGTAAAAGTGTTGGAATGCCGCATTGCTCTCTTCGCAGTGTATTACGATGTTCTTCTCGAATAGAATGCATGACCAATTGGACGACATAACCTTCCAGGTACAAAGTTAAGCGAAATGAATAGCCGTGACAAAATAAATAGACGCACCCCTTCAATACCCGTATCTATGAAAACATACTCGGCCTTTTCCCAATCCAGAAGTACGTAAAGGCCTATCGTATTGGATGACGAAAGCCAAACAAATGCGGATAGTAGGCGCTGCGAAGGGTCGAGAAGAAAGACATTCATGACTACGCCCGCAGTCTTGAAGGCGCTGATGCGAGAGAACGAAGGAGGCCGAGTTGAAGTGGACGACGGGCCGTCAAAAAACTCGAGTTTCATGAGGACGAATTCCATGACGCGATCATCATCATAACTATTAGCGAACGGTTAACTCCGCGTAACAAGGCGAGCGTATACTGAAACTCACGATGCCTGTATTACCTTGGCCATRGTGAAGAACACCGTGCGCTGCTCAAACTCAACCCTGCATTTCCAAAGCTCCCATCTCTCAGGAGGGCACCACTCAGCAATGCAAGTGTCGGACTTGACATCCCAACAAACGACCTTTCCGCTTTTGGTGGCGCAGAGCGTGTATTTCGATGTGATCGGAGAAAGCCAGTCGACCTCTTCCTTAGGCGGGGCACTGACAACCTTATACCACGTTCGACGTGCCTTACTGCCGCAGGGATTAGCCGACGACTCTGGTCCATGGCAGTGATCGTCAAGAAGTTCCGACAATGCATCTCGAGATTGGATGGGACGGGGTGCTCTGCGTCGCCAGGCGATTTCGAGGCGCGACGCCTTGTTGACCGCTCGAATGAGCTGGTCGGTCGAAAGATCAGATAAACGCTGGAAGCCCTTCAGAGGCAAGGCGCGGCATCGTCCCAGGAGATCATGTGCGAGTTTGCGGTAGACAGGCCGAGTGCTGGCGAAGTCGTGGAGAGATTTGCAGGTCTGGACAGCATGTACATTATCAGTGGAATGAGAGAGAAGCAAGGGACCGCAGGCGACATTGCAAGCAATGAATGGTCTGTGGCAATCGTCGCTCGTTCTGCGCCGAATGAGAAGACTCAGGACTTACGAGATGTAAAGCGTGTATATCGTGGAGATCCAGATAGGTGGCGATGTTGAGGAGGAGATCGTAGGGCAAACTGCTCAGACCCATTAAGTCGGGAGATGAAATGAATGGAGACGGAGGGGGCGATGCCGGGATTGTGGACGAGTCCAGCATGAACGCGCGAATGTTTTAAGCAGGGGACCAACTTAAGCTTTGACAGCCGCTTTCAATGTCAGACGATTCTGAGCTCAACAGCTTCAACTTCCTCTGCTCTTTTTCCAGCGCTTCAAACGCCGCCGCTGCTCGGCCCACTTTTTTCTCGCCTTTTTACCCAGTTCTCTATTACGTAGATACTCCGACAACGTCTGCCGGTTACCGAGTGCGCCACGGCGTGCGGCTGCGGCCTTTCTTATCATTACCGATCCTCCCGCTGTCAAAACTAACCGACATCCATCTTCCAAACGTCGCGGAATGTTTTCCATGGGCATGGCCATAGTGATTGCGAGAGTTCTGACSAGAAATTATTGAGACTGAATGCTTGTAAATTATCAGTATGAATAATGATCTGGTGATCAATTGGGATGCAAAGCATCAGTCCTCTGGTACGTCTAAGCGAGCGGACCTAGTAGTGGAAATGTTATATAATTACAGTTTCCGACAAGGTTTGCCTTTGTGCCGTTGCGCTTCGGAAACGAGGCAAATCCATAGGTTGTAACCATATCGGGCAGGTATTGCGTGATACTACACGTCGCACGAGTACCTAGACCAGGAGAGCCAATACATACAAAATGATAGATTGCAGATAGAAACACATGCAGGAGAATGCTACGTAAATACAAGAACTCGTCACAAGATATGTAGGAAAGTTCCGTCTACCTGATCACCACAGCACGATAAACAGCTCAGCTGCGCCCTATGAGATTCTAAACCACCCTACGCTTCTCGACGATGACAACGGGTGCAATCAGGTTCTAAATTGAAAATACACGAAAGAGTGAGTTAAACCAGCTCACAACCAAGTCATAAAGAAGCGGTGGATCAGAGAAATGTGCGAGGATGTTCAGGGTAAAAGGCTGCAAGGTCCCCAGCAGTGCAAGGCTCGCCGCATGTTCTCCAACACTCGTGCGCACGCGACGTATAGCTCGAGATAGATCCATAATCGTTGATTCTCTGACTTACCTCTTCTTCGCCTTCCAACCTGAGACGAGCCTGGCGAGCCTTGGCACGAGAGCGCTTGACGACCCTGACTGCGAACCAGATGCTCGTGAGGACGAAGAAAGCAAGGACGCCGCTCAAAGCAGCATGCGCGTTGTTGCTTGTACCAATCGTCGCGGTTTCAAAGGTTTCAAGAAGGGTTGCAGACTTGGCACCGCAAACTTGTCTCCATTGCTTGTTGCTACTGATGGCAGCATTCTATATGAGAGGTCAAAAAACCTTTCCTTTGCGTAGTTAAGCTGAAATATCTTACTTCGGCACGGTAGATGAACTCAGTCAAGGGAATATCAGCGTGGTGGCCGAAAACGTGGACATCCTCGAAGGTGCCGGAAGTGCCGTTCTTGAACTTGACGCGGAGGAAGTCGCGGAGGTCAGGGGGGGAACCGCGGCGGAGCTCAATAGCAAGTGCAGAAGCGTAGTCGGCTGACGAGTAAATTAACATCCTATCCATGTTACTGCAGCTGCTACTTACGGAAACCCTTGAACTCGGGGTGCTCCTCGATTATGCCGGTTTGATGGAACAACGAGACGAATGGGTGGTAGGTAGTCTCGACCAAGAGGAACTGAAGAGGGTCGCCGTTGAAGGCAATGCGTTCCAAAGACGTGAGGATGGTGTGGAGCATAGTACGGCCAGCAACTACAAGAGTAAGTCTTAGCTCAGCATCGATATTGCTAATGCTTTTACGTACTATTTCCAACACCTTTGATATCCTTGCTTGAGAAGACACCATCCTCATGGAAGTTGGCGTAACCACGAGCTTGTTCAAGGACGGTGGGTGGAAGACGGAAGGCATAGGTCTGGTTGTGCGTCAGTTGCGTGTGGATAAAATCATAGAGCTATCGTCGTGTGTCATTAATCTAAATCAGGTAATATTAGTGCCGTAACGTACGTTCCACTGGAATGTCATCACATGAGCTCATATCGGGGAATGAAATATAATAATAGAAACGTACGATGTTCTCAAGAGTAGTAGGGCGACCAAAGACGAAATCCTTGACAGACTTGAAGAAAGGCTCAGCAGCTTTACTCGTTTCCTTAAACTCGGGTGAGGCATAGAAGTCCTTGATGTGTTTATCGAAGTTCTGATGGTAATTTAGAGGCGATAGAGTTAGCATCATACAAGCTGCTTACCGGGCAGTTGGTCCAAGGCTCCAAGGAACGGTCATTTCCGGGTTCGACCGTCTCGACTGTAAATTCATTGTCAACAGCTTGTGGTGTGTAGATTGAGAAATATGGCACCTGGGACGTATTGGTAGCCGCCGAGGGGAGCAACAACCGTTGTCCCATTGGCAAGGAGGATTTTGTTGTTGGGGTTGGGCGGGAAGAGGCCCTGGAGGAGCGCAATAGCAGAGTCGAAGACAACGGTTCCCTCAACTCCGGCCTTGACGCGGACTTTGATTTCGCTGTTGTCGACGATGTCGCTACGCATGCCCTCAATGTATGAGGGAGAGGTGCTCTCAAGGTAAGTTGAGCGAAGGAGAGACCCGAGTTGGTGAGATTGGGCCTGTAAAGCAACAATCTGTCAATTTACTGTCCGTGCACGGCAAAATAATATGATATTTGCCTCTCCTAAGGCGGTCGTCTCAGTGTCGGATGCCGCATAGGTATAAGGATCTTGGTGGAAGCTGAAACGGTCACCGTTACGGACGATGACGATGACACCAAGGACTTTTGAGAGCTTCATTCTTCGAGGAGTAGAAGCGTCGAGGAAAGAGGATGGAAAAGAAGGAACCTGCTGCTGCGAATGACCCTCGCATCCTCTTTATATGTCCACGCGCCGCAACGGGCTCCATAACAAAGAAAAGCGTGCAGGCAATGCATCCAGGATTGCCCCGGACATGCGGCATACAGGCCTTGATCAAATAGCCTTTTGCGGCGCACCTGGGAATATTAAATCGAGCCTAGCGTTCGGAAACGCCTTGAGGTAAAGAATTTAAGTTCCCTGACAAGGTGGGCCACCAACGCACGTTGAGAACGGTGGGATTCATTCAACAGTTACGGTATGAGCTTGAAAAGGACCAGTTTACACTACGGGAGAGGTTATTGTTGGCATTGTTGTAACAAGTGTAGGTTAGCGAACCTATCGGCGAAATCATTACAATCACCCTCCTCACGTGAAACTGAAGGGTGTCTTTCAGGATTGCGTGAGTGAATACGTCTCAAGGTGACCGTGCACCAAACCTTTGATTGCCCGGTGTAGGCTGGGTCCCATGAGGCRCACTAAATGACCGCTAAGGTTCCCTGACGTGATGGAAGCGTCCATGTAGAATAAATGCGCCGATTTTTGAGCGGAAAAGTAACTAGATTCTGATCTTTAGTAAGGTACAGGCGACGTTGTCTTTGATGATCCGTTTCGTATTGTTCTCTACTCAAAGGTAGCGTCACGGAGGTCTGGTTCAAATATTCATCAACTAAAAACGTGTTGATCTAAAGGACGGTTTCCACGAGTATCATATTTTCTTGAACAGAAAGTAACTTAAAATACGTCAGAGAAGTATGCAGTAAAGCGAAAGATGACCGTCTCACAATATGCAGTACATTATTCTATTTTCTTTTCTTTCCCTTGGCACCTCCGCTCTTTGGTGTGTGACTGATAGCACCAGTAGACGAGACCTGAGCTGAACTGTCTACATTTGCTACACCCTGAGTAGCCCCGCCACCTMCAAAACCTTTGCGCCGTTTGCCTTGCTGGAACATAGATCGTTCACTCTTCTTTAGCCAACGTTCCGGATCGGGAAGTGGCGTTACTCCTGGAATCACGCCAGCCGGAATACGTGACTTCCTTGTTTTCTTCGTTAAAGGCTTAGACTGTTGGTCATTTATCTCCCCAAGATTAGCAGCGGGCAGGAATGTTGACAGCGTAGATGATGAGATGGTTGGTGGCGGCGCTGATTCGATGTTCTGTGACGAGAGTGCATCGAGTGAATGAAGGAAGCCAGTGTTGATGAAATCAAGATGCTGCTGTGAGGCCTGTAAATTGGTAAGGATGTCAGACTGTTCCTCAGAATTCTATGCACTGTTTAGTGAATCTCCGATAAAATCGTAGGGGCGCATATACCAACCAGTTCGACCGTATCCAGTAACTGATTATATAGGTCAATTGCCTCTTGATATGACCCTTGACGGTAGTGCTGATAACGTGTTAGCTTTGAGCGAATGTTAAGAACAAGCAGTTATTAACCATCTGAGCCTCAAGATGTGTGATGCCTCTATCAGCTCCGCGTCGTGTCTTAATCTCGTCCAGTTTTTGACCCGCCTCCAGTTCACGCTGAAGGCGATATAGAGCATAAGCATCTTCAAATGCGAAGGCATCTTTGTCCTCCACAGAGTCAATCAATTCCAGCGCAGCATCATATTGCTCGCTCTGCAACAATAAAAACGACTTTGTCTGGAGAGCATCAGGATCCTTCGGGTCCAAACGCAAAACTGATGCGTGTCACATCAATGCGGCATGCCAAGGAAGGGGAAACGAGTTGGACGCACTTTTGTCGCATGTTTTGATAGCGTTATGAAAGTGTCCGCCATCGATTTGTGCACAAAGCGAGGTGAACAGCCGCTTCAGCCGCTCTGGCAGGGGCAGCGGCTGCTTAGGTCCTGCCTTCCTTGCTGAGTGTTTTCCTTGAGGCTTCCCCTTCCTTGGGACCGTGCTGGACGTCGCCGCTGTTGGCATGGGGTAATTGGTCGGAGCTTTGTAAATTCTCACGATCCAACTTCCTCACCGCGAACTCAGTTTCTCCATGACCACAGAAGAGTACGGTTTTTTCGGACAGAGGTCTCAGATGTAACTAACACCGCGATTAGGGTACATCAAGAGCCGAGCCTGGCTGCTGTGCAAGATGAACAGAAACCTCCTGTTGAACCTGCGGCCACCGCAACCAAGAAACGACCACGACTTGATTTAACTGACGCAACAGGAGATATCAGGGACCGTAAACGTGGAAAAAGCATGTTTGGGATCCTTCTCGGGACCCTTAACAAGGCTAAGATTGAGGATAAGGAGAGGAACGCYAGCGAGGCTGTATGTATCGCACAATGCTCCATACGATCTTTTGTGGTGTTCATCGAATTGAAATTTATAGGCAAAGAAGCGGCATTTAATCGAACAGAGGTTACAGGTCAAGCTTAAAAAGGAGACTGACTCTGTTCGAAGGGCCGAGGAGGCCAAACGAGACAAGACGACTGCGAATAGAAAAGAGGAAGACCTACAGCTAAAGGACTCTATTGTATGTCTCTTCTTCTTCTTGACGATTATATTCTTTTCAACATTTTCTTTACAGTATAAAATACGTCGAACAAGGCTACCTTTAATTGCTAATTTTTTGTGCACATCTGACAACATCTCTTCGGATGAAACATCATCGTCTAACTCAAATCCTCTTTCTCCACCTCCACGCTCACATCCCCCTCCGCTATACTATCTGCCTGCTATCCTCACGCGAGAGCAAGAGGCGTTTATCACTCGACGAAAAACCGAAGTAAGTTCTTGCGTTACGTTAGTGTCATGTTCTAATAATGTCCATGCAGATGCAGGAAGCAGCAGAAAAAGAGTGGCATCAGTTCCGGGAAGAACGAACAGCCGGCATTGCAGAAATTGATAATTTGCGTCAACGCGTTGCTGAGGAGGAGGCTAGAAGGAAATCAGARCGGGAAATCGATAAGGACGAGATGGATGCCGATCGTCCCCCCGCATCCGCAGACACTGGCGATGAAGAGGATAAACCCGATGCAGGATCTACTGAACCCACAGGTCCTAGCGCCGCTGCAGATATGGAAGTGGACTCTGGAGCGCAACGCGAGGAGCATAAGGAGACGTCTGAGCATGAAAGGAAGGAAGAGCCTGCACCCATGCAACCCGACGATGAGGACGCCGTTGAGTATTAGTGCATACAAGGGTATGTAAGCTTGGCTATCCGACCACGATTACCTTACTGAAAGTTATCATATCCAGTATATTATTATGATATGTTTAGCCTGTGCGTTGCATTTCTCCTTTGTCCCTATTCCTCACGTCGTTTTCCGTTTGAGAGCTATTTTGTCGTTCCATGCTCATGCGTAGGTATCGTACCAATGATAAATTTCTCTTTCTTTGTTTCTATTGAGTTTGCCAAATAAGCTGCACAGTGTTACAGAGTCGTTAAAGTCAGTTCGCTTCAATTTTTCGTCGAGGGCTCAAATCTTGTTCTATAGTCATCTTAGTTTCGAGCCAGTATCTTCCGCAAGCATCGCAAGTCTTCATCCTCAGAGACTCGCCACTCAACGTACCCCAGGAAGATCAGGCGCGACGCATATATATGTCCTATGCTGATGAACATCTTTTCTCGGAAAGAAATCAACACCTAGGACTGTCGCACATCTATTGTTCTTGGAATATCTTTGGGATTAGTGTGAAATTGGGGACTGACAGGATCTTCTTTTTGCACTATTATAGACGTCTTGTTCGTCTGCCCGACATTATTACCCGACCCACCTATCCAGGAAATCCATTTTTACCGTTTAACCTAATGGTGTCTCGGGCCAAAGCCAGAGCCCCAACTTTTCCTTATTCATCTTCTTAGTGTGTGGACGAGCAGGAATCCTGGATTCCCCACAAGTTCAATTACAGGTGGAGGCGGTTCCACGGTTATCATGGAAGACGGCGCACAATTTGTATACCAAAACAGTTTCGGTGGATTTTGTACGTTAACTTACTTACCGTTTTGGGATATTNTTTAAGATTTGCCAGGTATTCTGATTCGCTGGATCCATTCAATAACAATGCGCGTCCCAATTATTGGACACCTCCCTTAACCAAAGCGGAGGAGGGGTCAAGATCGCATAATTGGGTGAGCAGTAATATCACAGCTAATGCACGTTACATGTCTCAACACAAGGGGTTTATTTGTCCTGGAGCAATTGATGAATACTTCGAAAAATATCAAGGGGTGGACACTCAGCACACCCATGGTAGCCGACACA